>MU405385.1:0-75165 GCA_022836615.1 Annulohypoxylon bovei var. microspora
TACAATGGTCAGTTGAGTGCTTTTTTTACAATGGTTGACTGAGCTTTACAGTGGTATGGTCCGGTGAAAAGCCTTCACCAAAAAACCCCTGTAATAGTAAGGTGTGGGTCCTTTTATTTGTGGGGTAATGGTCAGTTCATCTATATTCCCGACATCAGCGCACGAGCAGCAGGGATAGCTACAGCGCGTTTCTAGCTCGCCCTTCTCGTCTAGCGGTGTTCCTTGCTTGATGTCCATCTTCGCGAATGATCGTAGGATTAGATACCCCGCGCTTCCGAGATGAAGATGAAAATACGCGCCGCGCAATCGAAAGAAATTACTCAATGTAACGGTGGGAGTGGTCACCGGCGAGGCCTGCATAATGCAAGTGGTGGCATAGCGAGGGATACATAGCACACCGCATCGCCAGGAATGGAAGGTTCCTCTATTATATCGAGCACGCGAGTTGGTCACGACCACCCGGCAACACTAAGACATTGTCTCTCTTGCTCTTGCTATTTGGAGACAATCCATTGTAATTTATCTTTATCTCACTGGTCCAAATTCTTGTCCCTTGGCTTGTCTGTTTCTCCAGCGACGCCGTTGAGGAATGTATGTATTGATTAACCATTCATAGAGGCTATGATACAGGGCATATAACTTACATTCGTTTACTCTGCTTCTCTCCGTCTTTCTGCAGCGGGGAGTTGATTTGGTCGCGATGCATTCATTCAACTCGCGCCTAAGATCTATTGCTCTGGCCATCGCCGCGACAACCCTTGGGAATGTTGCCGCCGCCGACTTTGATCCCCTCACTTATGTTGATCAACTGATCGGAAGCAGCAATGGAGGCAACGTGTTCCCAGGTGCCTCGCTCCCTTACGGCATGGCGAAAGCCGTCGCCGACACCACCAGCGGCAGCAACCAGGGTGGCTTCACGCTCGACGGCACTCCTATCTCTGGCTTTTCCGCGATGCATGACTCAGGAACGGGAGGATCGCCATCTCTAGGGAATTTCCCGCTCTTCCCGTACGCGAGCTGTCCGAATGATGATATTGATCAGTGCGAGTTTCCCAAGAAAACTCGGGCTGCCGATCATGGGTCGTTTACCGACAGTAGCGTCGTGGCGCGCCCGGGATATTTTGAGGTCACGCTAAACTCTGGCATCAATGTTGCGATGACGACTACCTTGCACACTGCATTGTTCCGGTTCACCTTTTCGGGGACGGGTGCTAATGGCTCGCATCCTCTCATCTTACAAGACTTAACGGATCTCTCGGACTCGCGTCAAGATAACGCTACAGTTTCTGTTGATGGCACAACTGGAAGAATCACAGGCAGTGGCCGTTTCCAGTCCAGCTTTTCCCAGGGACAATAGTGAGTCTAACTCGGGGCTATTTATCCCATTCATCTGCATATTGTAGATTTCTTCCTCCAACGGGAACCCTCGCTCCAAGCCACAAACTTAAATACCTACCCAATTCTTTGAATTATTACTTATAAGGAGAAACTACTAACTCCGGAAAATATAGTGTACTTCACTTTTGCACCGATTTCTCAGGTTCTAAAATCCTTGACAATGGCATCTTCGTAAATAGTAGGGCTAGTACGGATGCCAAGAATTTGACCATCTCCAGGTCAATCAATGGGTATCCTCTTCCTGGAGGAGCCTTCGTTCGCTTTGAGTCTGCAGACCCAGTCCTTGCTCGGGTTGGCTTGAGCTTCATAAGCCCCGAGCAAGCATGTTCCAATGCCGAAGCCGAGATTCCAGACTACGACTTCGATGGGATTGAACAAGCTGCTTCCGATGCCTGGAGGCAGAAGCTCAGTCCCATCACCATTTCTCAAGGTGAAGTAGATGATGATTACGTAAAGAATTTCTACTCCGGCATCTATAGGTCTGTGATCCTTATTGTTATTCCGCAGAATGCAGACATTGTACATTCTCTTCTACTTGATAGGTTAATAAGCGTCACTCCTTACTAATCACTATAAGGAGGTGCTTAGTAATCAATTTAGATAGGGGTTAATGCTGTGCATCTGGACATCAACAAGACAATAAGAAAACTACCTACTAACCTATATCATAGAACAATGGTGAACCCTCAGAACTATACTGGGGAAAATCCCCTTTTCGACAACGGCGAGCCATACTTCGACTCCTTCTATTGGTAAGTAAACAGAGCGTGAAAGAAAAAATGAACTTACTAACATGCGAGCACCGAAGCCTTTGGGACAGTTTCCGAAGCCAGATTCCCTTTCTAACTCTAACCGATCCGAGTGCTGTAGCAGAAATGGTACGCTCCTTGATAGATACGTACAAATATGAGGGATGGCTCCCCGATTGCCGTATGACCTTTAGCAAAGGTTACACGCAGGTAAGGACTGACAGACCTCGCAGTTGGGTAAGACTAATAGCTCGCAGGGTGGCTCGAACGCTGATATAGTTCTTGCTGATGCATTTTTGAAAGGTATCACGGATGGTATTGACGTAAGTAAGCCCAACAATAATCGCATGCAGAACTGTCATCAAGTCAATCAAGTTAAAAATATTTTTGACCCGAGTGGGTCTGAGATTTATGAAGATATTCAGACCCCCTATGATGCTGACTAAGCCGCGTCAATTATGGAATATCGTCAAATAAGTCAGAAGTTTTTGAAACTTAACACAACTTGATGGAAGCTCGGAATTGTATTCTCATATTATATACTAACTTATCCTTTTAAAGTGGGATGTAGGTTACGAAGCTGTTGTAAAAGACGCTGAAGTAGAACCTTTCGACTGGTCAAGTCAAGGACGTGGCGGTATGGATAGTTGGAAAGCTCTAGGCTATATTCCAGTGCAAGATTTTGACTACATCGGCTTCGGTACCATGACTAGAAGCATCTCACGTACTCTCGAGTACAGCTACAACGACTTTGTAATAAGTCTGTTCAGTCAAGCACGGGGTAACACCGCCGACACAGAGAAATACCTTCGGTCTAGCGAGAACTGGAAGAGTCTATACAGGTCAGATCAGACGTCATATTTTGCAGCTGGTCAAGATACTGGCTATGTCGGATTCTTCCAGCCGAAGTATCTGAATTCAACGTGGGGCTACCAAGACCCTTTGTGGTGCAGCAATATTGACAATGCTGGTACTGTCTGTAGTCTTGTACGTATAGACAATATACCCGGTTTTATTGCGTTGTACAAGTCACTAACATATTAAATAGCAAAACACAGCCCATGAAACATTTGAATCAAGTGTCTGGGAGTATGGTTTCTTCGTACCGCACAACCAGGGAGACTTGATCACCCTCTACGGTGGCCCTGACCAATTTGTCCGCCGACTCGACTTCCTACACGACAATAACATTACATACATCGGAAACGAACCCGCCTTCCTTACGGTCTTTCAATATCATTATGCGGGCCGCCCCGGGAAATCCGCAGCGCGTGCACATTTTTATATCCCCCGATTCTTTGACACGACCCCTGATGGCCTTCCAGGAAACGATGATAGCGGGGCAATGGGATCGTTTGTCGCATTCTCGATGATGGGTCTATTCCCCAACCCGGGCCAGGACGTCTATCTAATTATTCCCCCGTTCTTCGAGAGCATAAACATCACGAACCCGCAAACTGGGAAAACTGCCACTATTAGCAATGTCAACTTCGACCCCACTTACCAGGCTATCTATATTCAGAGCGCAACACTGGATGGCGAACCGTACACGAAGAACTGGGTTGACCATAGCTTTTTCGCCGAGGGCAAGGAGCTAGTTCTCACCCTAGGCAGGAACGAAAGTTCGTGGGGTACTGCTGTCAAGGATCTACCACCGAGCATAGGGGATTATACGGGATTCAATGAGACATCTTCTGCAAGGAGGCTGCGTAGCATCAGGTCAAGGTATTCTCCAAATTTTGGGAAAGGGCTTGGGCTCAACTAGTTAGTAGATGCGCGAGATATGGTATACCTACCTAGAAGCTAGAACTGTACAAAGAGGAGACCGCAGAGTAGTAATAATAACTCAGTAATTCCCCTATTGATTCAACAAGACATTCTCAATTTTAGGTGCCATGTAATTGTGGTAGGCATGAAATCAAAGACCCATGATGAGGTTTTGATATTACACTTCGGCTTACTAAAGAGCCTATGTAGGTATACCAATCAAAGCAAGAATGAATTAATACACTACAGTGAGCTCTGGTGCTCACGTTAGGATTAGTAATATTGTTCTGGAGCAGGGCTCCAGCAACCGGGGACCTGGCTAAAGCGACAGCTACACTGACGACAGCTAGGCTGACGATACTGAGGCATGTATGACGAGGGATCTCTGATCAGGGGAGAACTGGTATCTAGAATGAGTGGCAAGCCATGGCTAGGAGCTATGATACGAAAGGAGTGATATGTATGAAGCTAAGTGACAAGATCGTGGGAAAGGCCACGATGGCTAGCTATATACAGGTGCTGTATCACATGACCAGTGGATACGGGGCTCTGCCCCTGATCAATATAAGTGTCAGGGGTCTCATATGTTTTGTTCAAGGCTGCAAGATAATTATATAAACATATCGTCGGCTATAAACACTATAGAGCCTACCTAGGTACCTAGGTACTTACCTAATAGTTGCCCTTTAATATTACCTCGACGATATTACCTAAGTTAACGTAAGTGCCCTATAAAGGAATTACCTTACCAAATACAAATTTGCGATACTACTTAGGTAGGTACTTACTATAGCTATTCCTTTAACCGACTTAGTTTACAGATCTTAGTACATCTCATCGTAGGTATGTAGTAGCCTACTAACCTAACCTAGCACCCACAGAAGCCACTCAGGTATGAGTTCTTATTAGCTGACTACTACTCTATCTGTATTAGGTATAGTCTACCATACCTAAAGGGCCCTATAATTAAGGGGCATCACCAATTGTAGTATTTCATGGTAACTGTGAGTTATCGACCATGAAGAAGCTGCCTTTATTGCATCATATAACAACCACTAGGACAAGGTATCTTGATAATCTTGGATATGTCAACGTATCATGTAATCAGATTGGCACAGGTTATCAAGATGCCGAAAGACGCCGAAGGCTGCCCGCTCGCCTGAATAGTGACGTTCATTTATGCTTAATAGAACTGTCTTGGCGTCATTCGCCTCAGACAGTGATGAGGGTGTTTACTGATAATCTAATTCTAACGATGACTGCAACGACACCGAATACAACAGCGATAACGGCTAGTTGATTCTAGGTAGCTGGAGCTCACCGGGAAACCTCGGCTGTAGGAACGTGGGCGGCAGGCAAGAAACGCGCTCCTCAAAGCCCACCGAATATTTGCGGGCTGGCATGCTGCCAGCGTCGTCATCATCTGCACGCGTTTCCCATCTCGATCTCGTCGCTGGAGTATTAGCCGGTGGGGGTACAGCGAGCTTATTGCTATACAGGCGACCCTCTCGGCGGCCTACTTACCTTTTCTCCTACCAGAGCTGCGATTTACAGCTCGACACATGCATACCTGGGTACTTATGCATGAACCGCCCGGGGATGCGACGCTGGCATGCCGCGAGCCATCTCCAACGTTAGCACCGGGGCATATCTGGGAGAGAAAAGCGGAAACGATCGCCTTTTCTCTGCAACTTTGGGACTCCGCCATGGCGTGAGCTATCAGGCCTTGCGTCAAGATCGCCGTCCACGGAGTGTGGGCTCCAGACGTAAGGCTCTGCAACGGCGTGGGCTGTCATATACAAATTCCTTCTCTATACTAAATGATACCTTTAATGACATATAGATACTGAAACGTCTTTGCTATACTAAATATACATCATATTGACATCGGAATGTTTCACTTCTTTGGAATCTTCGATCTCTACTCCGCCTCTTGCTACATTGAGTATTGATCTAGAACCACGAGCTATTTATCATCCCTGAGCCAAGGCTGTGAGGCACACTCCTCTTGACCACTCATCGCTAACAGATAGGCCGAAGTTACATACCTATCCAAGAAGATATCTCAGGTCCCGTTATTATCATATGCCCGCAACAAGGCTCTGTATGGTTCACCAAGGGGCTTAGTGTAGCTGAGATACAGCTACCTATCGTAGAACCCCCCTCTCCGACTGCCGAATACCGCAGCGTATACATACAGCTCCAGCCTCATCACAAGCTAGAATACCTACGCAATTGGGCCACCATAGCCCAATCCGGCGGAACCAACTCGCAGGATATCCACAAATCAGACGTCCCCTCCCCGCGCCCCCTCTCGTTCACGAAGCATGGTGCGTCCAGTGGTCCCCATTTGACGGCTCCCACAGACGAGATAAGTCCCGAGATTGTCCACTCGGATAAGCAAGGCTACCATTGCGCCGAAAGCCCAACGGCCACCCAATGAAGCTCCGAACCGCTTTCGCACGGTTACACACGGGAAGATGGGCACCTGGATAAGGTGTATCAGAAACGTTCGAGTTGCACAATCTCGAAGAAGCGGACACACATTAGTTTTGTTTTGGCCGTGGCTAGGTACCTACCTAGGCAAACCTGATGGATGGGGAGGTTACACATTCGGCTATCTTCCTACTGCTAAACCGTCCCATTCGTCCCCTCGATACCAATCTCACAGAGCTAGCGCGAATATTGGGATGAATGTTCCTGACATTAGAACGACGCCAGTCCCGTTCGACCACGTTGCAAATCAGCAGTTTTCTTTGGTCGAAATAGTCGGTTTGCCGCACGCTCTGGTATGCTCACCCCCTAAACGCGAGCTAGAGGGAAGCTTGGGCAGTGTTATAAATTAACTAAACCGACGATGGGCATCAACCAAACTTGTCGGTGATGTGTCTCTATCTTAGTAGTGGGCTACAATCACGATCTCATGAAGCGGTGTAGCTCGGTCGAATAGACATGTGACCAGCCCGTCCACCTAGGAAAGACTCGCGACGGTGTTCTAAGGTCCGGAGAGCTGCGAGTAAGCGATGCCGTCATAATCGTATGAATATAGAGGTGTTTGCAGAGGGCTAAAGTCGCATCTAACGGTCGAGATGAAGATTTGGGCACCGAATCGCCCAGTCTGGCATCTTGAGCCTTAAAACGTCTGAGGGGTAGGAATCGGACCAGCCAAGATGCAAGTTCTGTGATAGCGCCTGCAGTGGAGCTGTCCGAACGGGATATCTACCGTTGAAGTCAATCGCCGACCCGGAGGAACTCGTAAGTTTCGGCGAGTGCTCCGCTACAACTATATTCGCATGTATGATAGCTCGTATTGGCAATTCGAAGAGCTCGACTGGATAATACGACCATGATAGGAGGTAGTTTAGGTAGTAAAAAGGTTCAGCTGGTAAGTCTTTATTACTTTCTCTCAGGGGAGCATGCCGAACCCCGTTTTACTAATGTGTCACCGTAGTAATTCTCTGCTAGTTAAGTGGAAGGTCTTCGCGACCTGGGGCCGATTCGGAGCAAGATGCTCGCTCGATAATGATGCTACAGAAGCTGCCGAGTCCCAAAGTCGTTAGAGTACCAACCTCCGAGACAACAAAATCATGCTGCTAGAAGATGATTCAGGAGGTTGAAGCTAATGCCGAGAACCGTTGAGAATTCAGATCTTCTTCCAGATTTCAATTTAATAGGGCGGCGGTGCCTTTCCACTCGAGATTTCCCCAGGGACGTTCTAACCAGATGTTCTCCGTCTCGCATAGATCTTCTCTCGACCTTCTAGGGTCGTCTCGGTAAGAATTTAACGTGTGCGTCGATCAACGAGCCTTAGTAAATCCTCCCCTCAGATAAAATATGATCAGAGCTTGTAGTTCAGTCTCACGAGGAGAGGTAGTGATGATCTTTGGAGCTAGCTCTTGACAGTAAGCTTAGCTTCGACTTAGCCTTGAGCCGTCCGGAGCAAGATTTTAACCTAGCGAGATGATCCGAACGGCACAGGTATATTATTATTTGCTAGCGCAACCGCTGAACCGGTACATATAACGTTCCACGATGGTTTTTGGTATTCTAGCAGCCGTGATTTACCACGATGATAGACGATGATCGACCCGCCGCTATGGAATATAGGCAGAGAAGTCCGACTTCCAACGGCATTCCACATCCTAGATGCCGATCTGATGAGGCGAGAATTCTATTTGTAGTAGTAAGGTGGTCGGTTATCTAAGGAGAATTCAGAAAGGTGAATGATCAACAATCGTGCCGTGTATTTCAGGCTTTTTTTGAGCGGCGTGCGTGAGACTACTAGGAAGAAAGCAATCAATCTTGATGCCAAGAGGCCTAGCCAGAAGAGCCATCTGCTTCCTATCCATCCAAAAATCTTGATTCTGTGGATCCGAATGGCATCAAAGTGGTGCTAGCCCACCACGGAGTCTTCTTAAGCATTTACCAAGGTCTAACATATCTGCCCCTCACGATGATGGAGCACTATGTAGGCCTAACTAGAGGTGAGGTTTAGTTAACCAGTCCCACGGTAACTAAATTCAAGTCGTGTAAGAAATAGGCGTGGCTTGGCGCTCACCTTATGGAACCTCGTGGTCTGCATTATGTATGAGTGTTAACGTAAGAACCGCAAATAGGGGAGGGGTTTTGGGTCGATGTATCTTGAAGTACTGCTTCTAGCTTAGAATTAGGCGCTCCGTACGTTAGCCTCATAGAGCATTAGGATGGAGTATGGTGTTATTACAGTCGAATTAATATGGAAACAGGGATTCGCCGGTGCCCCTAGCCAATACAGAGCTATACGACCGATTGATTAGCGGCTTGCGCAAGATATGCGAATGCAAAATGCACCTCAAT
The DNA here is from genome assembly GCA_022836615.1 of Annulohypoxylon bovei var. microspora. Lineage (NCBI taxonomy): Eukaryota > Fungi > Ascomycota > Sordariomycetes > Xylariales > Hypoxylaceae > Annulohypoxylon > Annulohypoxylon bovei. The sequence continues at coordinate 8,751 of MU405385.1, forward strand.
GGGTCCTCGCATATACTCGCATATACTCGCAGGGGAGCGTTTGGAGGAAACCGTAGCAATAAACAGAACATACCCATACCTACACGCCCGCTTGAACATTCTCGATTATGATGGACCCCTATCTTTGAGTCTTCACCATCCCACGCTTTGGCTTAGTTCTGTGCTAGTTCATACTGGTTCATACACCTATGGCCAAATAGGCAACGTAGGTGATCTGCGCATACCTCTGTACGGTTTAACTAGCCGACGTTACTTAGCACCGCTCACCCCTGCTACTTGGGGGTTATGCGCCCGTACGTATACGGCCAGGAATGTCCTGATGTCGAAATTCGAGGGTGGAGTACGGTATGTTTGCTGTAAAGCTACCTAGGTATAGACGCAGGTAGGTATAGACGCGCTCTGTTTGTCCGTTCTACCTACTAGCTGGCTACGTTCGGTTTTCGGTGAGTTTCATATGTACCTACCTGCAACGCCTGGCACGCGTTCGGTTATCACAAGTCTTGATCGCCAAGATGTCGTCGAATTATGACTAGATCCAACCCCAGAATCCAGAGACATCTTCTTCGGGGCAGCCCGGAGACACGCTTTCTGGAAGCTGCATGCGACGCTCGTCTGAGCCGTGCATGTTAACGATCTAGCCCGAAATACTCATACTCCCCGTGTCCCTTCACTCTGGCCCCCCTCTTCGGAGATCATATTTACCGTGTGCTTGCGTATCTGACTATCGTATTGGGCAGTGATGCTGCCGCAGCCCGTGAAAATGATGCCACAGTGCAGCGAGGAAGATTAGCGACGATGTACGATGACCTCGTCATAAATCTTTAGTGTTGTGCGACCGCAAACCCACTGTCGACTTCCTGCATCGCGTGTCTCATCTCATATGAGGCGCGTTGATGCCCATATGCCCGCGATCCTACGCCCATCAAAGTGTTGAGGATACCACACGACGGGCGAGTGTGGGTCATCTAATGTAACCTGACAGTTCAAGCCTCATGAGAGGTTGTTACACACGCTTTGGAATAGTTCTGGGATTGAGCTAGGTACGGAGAGTAGGCCTCAAGGGCCGGCAAGTTTCCGAGACCCAAATGAGGATTACCGCGACCAAAGATTTCCGGGGAACCATGAACTATGCAAATCAGTGGTAAAATACCCCAATACGGCGTCTAACATACGTGGAATAGTTAATGGAGATCGTGGGGGTCAGGCTTGGATACAAGTTTGTTGGTACCTACTCTGCCGTACTCCTTTACCGTTACTGTGATATCTTGACTAACTAACCTAGTTCTGCCTCTCCAGGTGGAGAAATGTCAGACCCCAACCTGCAAAAGCAACTATCCCCGTAAATGATGGTACATCAGTCTCCTATGCAAACCCAGATGCCGAAGCATAGGCAGGTAGGCAGGTAGAGCAGGTTGGGGCAGCCTTTATTCTCCTATGACGACGTTATGGGACGATTTTTGGATTCCATAATATCTTAATTAGTTATTGATTAAACCTGCCAGAAACATGATTGGCTTACCCTCTCGTCGGCATCAGCTATAAGCATGGTCAGCGAATCAGAGATGACTATTATCTACCAGTAGGATCTACACTCCCGCACACTGTACATAATAGAAACTTACTACATTACTTGATAGGGAGGAATTTGAGATGCGCTTAGTGATGGCTGTGAATTTAAGAAACATCGTCAATTTAGGTATGTTATCCGTTGTCGCGAGATGTTGCGAGAGAAAAACTTCATAGAAAACCACGAGAAGAGTTGTTTTACTTAAGAAGCAAAAAAAATTCAATCTGTCATTTTAATTATTTTTAAGATTTATCATTTGTAATAAACCACAAACGATTAACAGATCTGCGATTTGGATCCCGCTTCCCGCTAGAAGGTTCGAACCCCTGAACAAGAACAAGGATAACCTAGAAGCCTTAAGAACTGATGGTATAGCTACCACGTTGGACGTTCCTTGTCGCTATGCCCGGGAGAAAATCGCGGAGCTGGTCGCAGAAAAAAAAAAGTAAATTTCTGCATCCCTATTGGTTCTTTAAGGGGTGTCAAGGGTTACGAACCATTAGCACAGCTGTAATCCCCGTATTCCGATAAAGCCCCATTGAAGCCATCAGCTCTCATCGAACCCTACATACATATCGATAGATATCCGCTGTGGAATTTAAGGCTTCAGGTATGGGATTCTCCAGCCTCGACATTGCGGCTCAATCACCTTCGTCTCGTGCCCTATTGTTTCGGGCCGAGTGGCCCTTCGGAATCTATCCGGGCGTCGCTGTGAACACATCCCAACTTGGACGTTTCGGAAGTCGGGTCAGATGCGAGCTGCTATCAATAGCCAGTCATAAATATCATCTGGGGTAACACAGCAGCATCCCCAGACTTATCAGAGGCTGACTGGGTGTCGGTTTGAGACGATCGACCCGGGAAGGATTCTCACCTGGGTTGTTATGTTAGCATGAAGAGGTTATATGTAGGAGTTCTTGTATCCGTGTCGTACCCCTTCACTCGGTCGAATAGGGGATGCAGACGATGATGTATGTAGATGCACGTCGCTAAATAAACTCTAGAGTTCGTGAATGCATGACAGTAACAGCGAAAGGCAGAGCAGGACGCCACAGCCGGGGTCGGATGGTCCATCCGTGAAGCCCGGTCGAATCAGATTCTCCCCATCTTCCCAACCTGTTGTCTCGTTTCCTAATCTTCTCCCCCGATCCCAACTTTTTACAGAACACCATGCTTATTATCCAAAGATGGACGCAATCCGTTTCGGAACTCGTTTTCCATCGCTAGGTTATCGCAGGGGTTCCAAGCTTTTGACCCTTAATAGCCGCTTTTATTCCCGCTAGTATCGCTTTACTCATCGCCCCCAACGAAATACCAATAGTCGTCGTAAGACTTCGATGCTCTTGGATAATGAGAAAAAGAGGAGACGATTCTGTTGATAATCAATCGAACATTGACATGGAAACCGAAAGTCTTAAACTAGCGGTCATCTCCAGTGATTGGAGTCAAGCCACCTTCGTCAAGCGCAAACCAAGCGCAAACAATATTGCTACCTATGTAGCAAGCAGTAGAACGGCAGAATAGCAGAATACGACATTGCTAATACTTCGTACCAACTCTTTTTATAGCGTTAAAGAGCTGATTGTCATTTAGGTGGTGATAAGTACGAAAAATCTCCGACCCGAGAGAAATCCTGCGGGACTTGCGCTATGTATATAGCACTATAACACCACACTCAGCGCATGGATCAGGCCAGGCCAGTCAGGCTTGGGGCAATGAACTGATCTGATTAGCCAGTTAGAAAGTAATGAACTGAACCAGCCAGTTTAATCAGTTAAACTGATCAGATTGAAAGAAAAAGTGGGACCCATGGTAGTAATTTTATCGATAAAGAAACAGAATTGATTACTAATATATGACTAATCGACAATAAAAGTAAACACTTGAACACCAATTAAAACACGTATAAAAGTTGGTATTTTTCAAAAATTTTCTGTATTTTGGCCTGATGGCCTGTCAGTCAGAAAATCGGAACGAACTGATCTGACCAGTTCATAAAAAATCAAAAACTGACTGGGCCTGACCTGACTTGACTGATTCAGGCCAGTTTTGAGCCTGGCCTAATCCAAGCGCTGACCACACTAAAAGGAGGAGAGAGACCTCTAGGTGAACCGTGAACATTGTCGACCCTTCTTGGCTTGCATTCCGTCATACAGCATCTCATAGTACTGTGTATGCGGGTTTAGTGAGATAGGCTTCTTTCGGGCCCGGTCCGTTCAGAGATCAACTACCTAGCAAGCAGTCCGCCTGGAGATGTTGCATGGAGCACAAACTCGGTCTAATGTTCGTCTTTTAGTCTTAGGTTGTCGCCCTGTTCGCCCGGCTGTGTGCACAGTTCACCAAGTGATCCCTTACTATGTCGTCGCCGCTTCGCCCCCGCGGCATCCAAAATCTACGAGGCTGCGATCGATCCTCGAGGCGAACGATATAAGCTGGATCTACAATATGTAGTACCACGAACGACTAGACTCACATTAGTACCGAAAGATTCCAACAAACTTCATCTCGTGGTAGCTCTTTGCCGAATTGAGAGCCTTGCGGGAACGCCTTTCGAGCTACCAAACACATCACTCCAAGTATCACCAAGTACCTTTTGGTCTCGCAGGGTCCCGCTAACGCTGCATGTGCATGCTGGGACCACATAACCTAGTGGTGGGAACAGTAGACGGGGGTCTTGCGATGGTCGACAGGGGTTTCGAGAGGCGCCAAGCACTGGCAACCCCATCCTGTCTGCATTCACATCGCCGTACTCATCGCAGCCATCTTGTATCTTGTTCGCTCATACCAGCCTTTTCTATGCCCTTCGCTGTATCTTTCTATTTTGCTTCACCGTGGAATTCCTAGGCTGCTGTGTCCCCGTAGTACGCAACAGGGTCTCCCTCAGACGCTCTCGCACACGTGAAGAGGGAAACTCTGTCGGTCTGTTGAGCTGGTAACTCGCAATGCCATTTGCCCGTCATATCTGTACGACTTTCGACTTCTTTACAGCTTCCAATTCTATGTAGGTAGTTACAGCATTCTGTATTCTTACTCTCGGCGGCCCACCAGCTCGTCTTCCTTCTCTTTCTCTTTCCCCTCTAAGGCATACAAGGGACCGGAATGGGGGTGGAGAAAGCTCTCTGCGTCTTCGGGCCTTCGCCGTCTGCCCATCCAACCCTGCCCCATTAGTCCTACCCCTACTCTACCTACTACGGTACGCTGATGTGCATCTCCCGCCCACGTATCTTCGTTTTCCGCTAGCCGCCCCACGGTATCACATACACGGTCCAAATAAGACCTACACTCCACCTCCGCTGCCCAAGTCCGACCCCTCCATCTGTTTCCTCGCTTCTCTAAAAGACGTGCCATCCATCGCTGCAGCTCAATCAGACGGCCGGGTCGTCTTCGATTGCCCGCCCGTTTGCCTTTTGCCGACGTCTGCAGCAAGGCTCTCGTTTGAGGAGACCAATCACCGCTGCCGTGTAGTTGCGACCAGCTTGACACATTTCCCCATACCTTCTGCAGGATTATCCTCAAGGTTGGGCCTATGACCATATACTACAGGATCTGATCTTCGGTGGAAATTGCCACTCCGGCTCCTTTTTTTTATTTTTTAATAATATTCCCTACAGCTGTCCGTTTGCATATGAAGAACAGGTTTCGGTGTCCCCTTGCAAGACGGAAGCCGTCTTCTGCTTAGATTACTCGTGGGAATGATATACCACCATCCTACGAGCTATGGACTGCCGCCAGCTGGCCCTCGTAACGGACGATGGAGACATGCCATGGTCAGACAGTCACAGTATGACCTCCGAAGGAACCTCCTCTGTCGTCATGCCGACGTCGCCGATATGGGCAAACCCGGTCCAGGCCAATCGAATGGATACCGGCCAACTGTCCCCTATCAGCACCGAACTCGAGATTGCCCCCGTGGGTGTATCCGCATCCTCCGTGCCGACCATGATTCATTCCGCCACGTCGTCATGTGCAGAATCCTGGAGCACTAGCTACAGCGACGGTCCCGACACGGGCGAAGAAGCTGACAATGATGTGTCGTGGGAGAAGAGTTCGGACGATGTACTGACGGTTCCCAAGCTTGAACCTCTCGAAGATGAAGGATTCCAGATGGACGAGGTCAAAGAAGCTCCACGCACGCCAATACCAGAGCCGAACTCTGCAGCTGCGCCACTAACGAAGATGAAAAGACCGAGAGGACGTCCCCGAAAACACCCCCTCACGCCCCAGGTATCGACGAATAAGATAGCCAAGGGACGTTCCAAGACCGGATGTATTACCTGCCGCAAGAGGAAAAAGAAATGCGACGAAGCGAAACCGCGCTGTAAGTCAAGGTTACACATATCCCCTCTCTCCATGTCTAACCGGTGTAGGCCTGAATTGTGAGAAGAATGCTGTTGTATGTGAAGGATATCACGAGAAGACGATCTGGAAGAGCGGGAAGGAGAAGGCCGAAGAAGGTATTAATAACTAGCATTTGGGTGTACGCTCATCCTCTAACATTCGGTGTAGAGCGACAGAAGCGGCACAGCCTGCCACACATTACTCTTCAGCCAATATTTCAAGGAGTCGAGACGCCCGAGGACATGATCTTCCTCAACCATTACATCAGCCACCTAAGTGGTGTGCTGACGGTTGAAGGGCAACACAAGAACGCGTTTAAGGATATGCTACTCCAGATGGCAGTGGAACACCGAGGTCTCATGCACTCTATCCTGTCTGTGGCCAGCAGGCATATCGACTATGATACACCATACGGCGTCAAGATCCTCGGGTCTAACCCGAAAATAAGCCTAACCTCGTTACTAACTAGGTCACAATTTCACCACAACTCGGCCATGGAGAAGCTCTGCGAGCCGGTGGGTAACGAGAATGATCCGAAGAACAAGGCCAACTTGTCTCCTCGCTACGGGCAGATGCTCTGCCTGCTATTGCAGACGCTCGCAGAAGGAAATCCCAACGGCGAGCACCGGGTTCACCTCCAGGCGTACAAGAACCTCATCCAGCAATCGCCTCCGCCGGACAACGCATTTCTGATATTTATCACCGAATTCTTCCAGTACCGCGTCTTCGCAGACGAACTCATACGTTTTCCCGACATGCACACGCCCCGCCTGGCGACCGAGGATTGGGAGCCTTGGCTGGAAATCCAGCCCCCTCGCCTGATTGGTGTCGCCGACGGCCTGTTCCACTACCTAGCACAGATCACGTCGATCCGAAACAACATTAGGGGAAATATGGCGGCCGAGGTAGACCCAGTCGTAGACTACACATCCCTATACCGAGCTGCCGAGATAGATTCCGCGATTCGGGAGTGGACTCCACATTGGCCACCAGGCGATAGTCGCGACCGAGTCGGGTTGCTGTACAAGCAGATGATGTGGGTATATCTATTCCGGACCATCTACCCGCCCTCGTCCTCCTCGCCATCCACGCTGTTCACCCAACCAGCGACGGCGAGCATCGTGCCCCTGTCGCCGACATCGCAGCCTCGCTCCGCACGCACTCCGCCCTCGTCGTCCGAGCGCCCCACGAGCAGTCATCATACGACGACGACGCCACCACCACCATTACCAGCACAACCAGCAACACAACCAGCACCTCGCGCCGAGTCCCCGCCGCCGATCCGATACCCGCCGCACCACGACCACCGCATCACGCTCGCGGTCGACGAGTCGCTGGCGATCCTCGACTCCTTCAAGCCTAGCGACCCGGTCCAGACCCTGCTGCTGGTGCCCTGCCTCGTCATTGGCTGCGCCTGCTTCGCCCCGGCCCAGCGCGAGCGGGTCCGCAACGCGCTCCGGACCGTCCGCGGATACACCGGCCTGCGCAACTGCGACCGCGTCGGCGAGGTGCTCGAGGAGGTCTGGCGGCTGATGGAGCGCGGCGATTGGACGCGCGTGTGGGACTGGCAGGGCGTCGCCGCGAGTATGGGGCTCGATTTCTCGTGCGCTTGAAGACGACCTTATCGCCTTGGCATAGCTTCGCCGTATATGGCATCGGTAGGCCTGGGACTCGTCGAATCCCGCTCGGAGGACGTCGTCGGCTCCCAGGTTCCTTCTCCTTTCACACCTGTTTTTTTTTGTCTTTTTTTTCCACTGCTCATTCGGTCGTTGCAGTTATCTTACATATATACCCACTGGTCATTGTTCAGGTTCAGGTTATAGCGAATAAATCTTGAAAGTATACATAGGCATTTGGCGGAGGCGGTGGCGGCGGCGCTTTAGGGGGGAAGTTGTCGGGGGCTATCAAGGGGAACGGAGGGCGACGAATACCTACCTAGGCGTCAGATAAATGATGACCTGACCTAACTATGTGTAGTCAGGTCATTTTATGCAGCTTTTAAGCTACTCACCTGCACGCGTCTTCGGCGCGATCCGGAACTGGTAGCTCTGGTGGGCAACGCAGCGGGTAGCCGGGGACATTTACCTGTCCCTTTTTTTTTGATAACATTGGCGTTTCTTCTCGAAAGAGATCGGGTTGGAATTTGCCTTTTTCGGATAACCTGGGTTTTTATCTGGGGACGGGCGGACTTGAACTTTTGACTATCACTTGTCCGAATGGAGTCCTTCGGGTGGCGTTTACCTCATCTTGCATTTTGATTTTTCCACCCTGCTATATTGGGAGCATAGTCATCTACTAGGTACCTAGGTACATACGTGTTATGGGGGTTATTCTACTCCTCGCCGTCAACTCTCACGGCGTGAATATGAAGCATACAGGGCTGTCAGGGTCGTGCCCCTTGCGCCGTCATAACATTTCCCTGATTATGCGTGCATCAGTGGGCAAACCTTACAGTCTCATGACTCCTTAGAAGAGATGATCAATTTAACCCCTCGCAAGTCATCTTGCATGTAAAAGCATTTCTAAACACGTTTTTTCAAACGTCCTGGTCTACCTTTTACTCTTTTTCGCTTTATTATCAGGCACGAAAAAGCTAGGTTAGATGCTACTTCGTAAGGTACCTATTCTTTAGTTCGTAAGAAGTACGCCTTAAACACTAGGTTAGAACCTGGAATATCTCCTATCCAGGAACAGCAGATGTTTAAGGCAGCAAAAGTACCTATTTATCTACCTTAAATTCAAGCTTTTTTGCTTTCTCTCTTTTAATCCTAGGAGAAGTTTCCCGCAAACAAATAAATTCGCCAACTCAACTTCAGACACATATCTCAAGATGACAACAATACCTGAATCTACTCAAACCGACGAGGCACATGATGCCGTGCCGACCACCGAGTTCCGAGTCTTTCTGAAGTTACCCGTTGAGATTCAGAACATGATTTGGAACTCCTATCGATCCCAGATGAATGTCAGACACTACTTCTCTTTGAACAATAGCGGGGAGCGACTTTACGCAGCAACAGATGTTAAGAGCAGGGGTTTCATTAATCGATTAGCGACGCCAAAGGATGATGACCTACTAAGCGTATTTCATTATCTACGTAAGATTCAGTTCGTTGGTGACGTTACAGTCCAACTCAAGGAGAAAGATCACCACCATGGGGCTACTACCAACTTACACTATGCAGGAAAAGACCTTCGAATCAGTAAACCCGTTGTTTACGTAGACTTTGAGTATGATACTTTCTGTTTCGACTACTCTGCCTACGAGAATTACTCTCCCGGTGGCTGTGAGTGGGAATGGTTTCGCTTCTTACGCCTTCCAATCAATCGACGGAAGCCCCCTAGGTTAGCTCAAGACAATTGGATATTTAAGGTGCGAAATATCGCACTCTTTATACCGGAGACGGGAATCGAAGGCTCGGAATGGGACTATATGGTCCTTGAAGAAATGAAGTTACTAAAGAAGGTGTGGCTCATCAGCCCCTTGATCATCGAGCTTGATTACCTTACGCCAACAATCATGTCAACTTGGAGTCTCTTCTGCCCCTTTCTGTTGGCACAAGATGTTGCTCAGGACCGTTGGGATAAAGCACAAGCCCATTGCGAGAAAACGGAGGATAATTTGCGCAAAAAGCTGAACGAATACAACATCAATGCCAAGTTGGTCATAACTACCCAGGCGCACCCAAACCCGAAGTCTTTTTAGATTCTAACAGGTTGTTGCCGGCTGCGATATAATTCGAGGCCAGTATGTTTCTAGCAATCATTTACGAGTATAACTAACTCCAGGGCCGTATTTCTGGCTCACTTCCTCATCTAGCTATGGCTGGGACAATTACTTATTTACCAGCAAATGATAGTGGTTTTTATCAATGCTAGACTAAGGTAGACAAAATGCAGATTTATACTACCATCGTGTTGTTACGTGACAGATTATGAAACCTAAGTCTACTACCTAGTTTAGTTCTCTGTTCTATTGTGTTATTTATGAAACTGTATACCTAGGTAGGTACCTAACAATGATTAAATAATTCTGCTGCCTCAAATCAAGAGAATAGGTACTTAGGTCTATGAGACTTTTAGAAGTATTTTCAATGATACTGTATATTTGTCAGCAATTTTGACAACCCATTGTATGAAAGGTTTAACCTGCCAAAGGGCCAATTGTTGAAGATCTATTCAAATCTAGAATGTACCTCTCGAAGGCTTTACCTATACTATATACCTGGCGTTGTAAGAAGAAAGGAGGTGATAGCGCAGAATAACGAGACACTCTAGGTACGATTAAACACATTACATAATCAATGCCTCAAAAAACAAGCGAAAAAATACTGTTCATCACTTGTATTATCTGCCTACGCGTAGGTAACCTAACTGCTTGGAAGGTACCTACTTAACTTTTTCTAGCTTCTAGAGATAGCAGTTAACCAAGCATACCTCACAAAGAACTTATGTTCATCCCCCACCGAGGTCCCTGTCTGGGTAGGCAGGCAGGCAGGTACCTAGGTAAGTATTGTTATTTGTATCGTGTCATTCCTCCCTAGAGCTCACAGGCGTCGAAACTCCAACTACAAGCGACTCTTATTCCCGCTGTCCTGATCACTTGTACCCGTCAGCAAATCCGCCACCCTAAGAACCCCAACACACAAATATCAAACACCACTCACCTCATCAATTGGCTTGACCTCCACAAGTAGCTTCCCGGTATTGCCGCCGGAGAACAGGTCGCTTATCGCGGTATCCGCGACCTTCAGGCCTCCCTTGACGATGGTCTCCTTGTTCTTGAGCCTGCCCTGGGCGATCCACTCGCCGAGCTGCCTCTTGGCCTCCGGGTGCTGGTCGCGGTAGTCGAAGACGATGAAGCCCTCCATGCGGATGCGCTGCGTGACCACGACGAACAGGTTGCGGATTCCCGGCGTCTCTTTCCCGAGCCCGTTGTACCGGCTGATGCTGCCGCACATCACGAACCGGGAGCGCACCGCCGCGCGCGCGAGCGCTTTTTCGAGGACTGGGGGGAAGGAGGGGTTAGCTGCTGTGGGGTACATTGACTAGAGGAACGGAGTAGGGAAAGGAGCAATAAAAAACAACGGCAAGAAAAAAAGGGGAAGTGCAGCCGTACTCTCGCCGCCCACGTTGTCCCAGTACACATCGATGTAATCCGGCGTCGCCTTGACGAAGTCCTCGGCGAACGTCGGCGACTTGTAGTTAAGCGCGACGTCGAACCCGAGCTCCTCGGTCAGCACCCTGCACTTGTCGTCGGAGCCGGCGAGGCCGACCACGCGCGCGCCGTTGATCTTCGCGATCTGGCCGACGACCGACCCCGTCGCGCCCGCCGCCCCCGACACCACCACCGTCTCGCCGGGCTTGGGCTTCCCGATCTCTTTCAGCCCGAAGTAGGCCGTCATCCCGGTCATGCCTGTCAGATTGTAAGAAAGCGCCGCGCTATAAGTTGCATCTTTGCCGGAGGGGCATGCCGTGTTTCAGGGGCCGTAGGGGTATGGGTGGGGAAGCTTACCGACAGCACCTATCGCATCCGTGATCTGGGCACCCTTCGGAAGCTCGATGGGGTCGAACTCCGCCTCGCCCACGACAGCGACCTCGGTCCAGCCGCTGCGGGCGATGACGAGCTCGCCCTCCTTGGCCTTAGGGCTTTTGCTTGCGAGAACCCTGGAAATGGAGCCGCCGCGCATTTTCTCGCCAATAGCGACTGGAGGTATGTACGATCGCATGTCTTGCGGAAAGGGTTAGCGCCCATGGTGCGATGCAACAATGCGGATTTGCCCCAAATCCGAATGCCGGCCGGGACAGTTGCGAGCGACGAGGTACTCACCGTACAGCCATGTGCGCATAGCTGGGTCTAGAGACAGGTAGATGGTCTCGACGAGAATCTGGCCATCCTTCAGGTCGCTGGCGGTAGGGGCATCGGTCTCCACGAGGTTGAAAGTCTTTCCCGGCACAATGTCGCCACTGGGGCGTTCAGCAAGGTGAAACGTCAAATTCTTGCGAGCCATTGTGCTGAAAAAACCAGGTAAGATAGATATCAGGTAGAAAGGAAGAGACGATATTATGATATTTCCCAAACACAGTATCTCGAGCTAAATACCTTTTAAGGTAAAAGCTTAAGTGGGGTATATCGACGAAGATGAGGATCTTAAACTATGGAGAATCCGAGGCAATTTATAAGCTATTTCTCTTGGAAGCTTCTTAATCCTACCGAAACACAATGGCTTGCCGCTAAGAAGCTAGGTGACATTACTAATAGCTAGGTAGGAACCCCTCGATCGGCGTCAAGCTGTATCATCACGTAACTAAAGGCATGATGTAAAGATCGTATGGTGTCGGCATGAACATTGGAACTAATAACTCTCCAGGTAGTTGATTTGCGGATGGTGCGATGGCATCCGTTCTTCAAGTATGCTGGTATGTAAAGTAGGAGCTGATATCACACCTTTGTTGAGCCGAGGCGCGAGGTCTACATGTAGTAGGCCTGATTAGATGGCCGTCGGTGGGTCTATTAATCCGCAACATCTTCAACGACACCTACCAATTTTCTATTTTTATGTTGGTCATAATGCGTAGACTTGAGGATGTGTAGGGATAATACATATATATAGATAATTGTCATGATAAAATGCTTCACATAATCACGAGTTAATTAGATCATAAGAAGTTGCTCAAAATCTTTAATTCTGACAGCTTAAAAAGGTCAGGTTGCGCACTGTAGTACCCTTGGCAAATATGCTAAAAACTAAGCTATTCGGTCGAATCCATCAGTCATCAGCAATATACGTTAGAAAAACAAAAGGGGGTATCATCGTATCCTTCCATCACGTGTGCTCATTTGCCCTTGACTATTCATTCATCCCATTGGAGAATTTGGACCTCAGCGAACCTCGGAACCTTTTCGATCTGGTAGTTGAATTAGACATGCGATGAAAACCAACTAGCTTCATGCTTGGTGTAATTCGTCAAAAAGTAGAGGGACTAGATAATAGCTGTGTAGTCGAACGTATAGTTGACTTGTACTAAACAGTCCTTAGACCCGGGCATCCTAGATTGCAAACACGAGGTATAGGATATGTGTCAAGGTTAGTCTTGTGCCAATACCTGATGATATTAACCCGGCGATTACTACCAGATTAGGGAGCATTGGGAGGATGTGATGCGTCCTCACAAGTACCAAATGCCGGGCATATGTCAAAGTATAAGACGCCCATAAAAGAAGAGGCCTGAGCAACGGAAGCAGTGTAGAGTATACATCCGAGGTTGGATTTATATAACTGCCGGTATGCTTTCTACCTCACTTGCGTTTGTGTCGCTACTCAGCTCTTCGTCATTGTTCGGTTCTTGTTCGCCTTCACTAGACTCTGCAATGATCTTGCGGGTTGACTTGGGTTTTTCCTGAAACCGAGGCTGGGATTTAGCACTTCTGCCTGATGAACTGTAACGTTTTCGATCTCGTCGAACCCTTCGTTTCCTGAAGTTGGAGATGGAAGGTGCGTCAGTTGAGCGTTCGCGATCAACGCTTTCGTCCTCCACATTGTTGCCGAGATCAACACTACCACGGAATTTGGCATCCGCTGCATCTTTCATCGAGGTGTCTTCATCTACAGACTCATCACTAGAAGTTTCATCAACTTTGCTGTTCTCCTGGTGCTGATCATCCTTATTGGTTTGACTGTTCTCCTGACTGACTTCGTCTTCGTCGCTCTCGTTGTTCTTTATGTTATCTTCGGTCTCATCCTCCTCCTCCTCGCTGCTTCCCTCTTCTTCGCTATCATCATCGTCGGACTTAACAACGATGTTTGGAGTTTTCGGGGCACGGTGAACCTTTAACATCTTTTTGATCTTGCGCTCCATCTCGCTATATTCTGTATCAACGTCATAGTCATCACCACTTGGGAACCCAAGATTGCGGGTTTCGCGATACGCCTTGCTTAACTGCGTAACGATCTCCGAAAGACTGATGATATTCCAGTCGGGAACAGAATGTCGCAAGCGATACCACGCCATCATGATAGTAGGGCGCGACCATCGATCATCCAAATGGGTTGATCTGAGCTTAGCCCAAGGAATTCGGCTATCCGCTCTGGCATCGGAAGCCTCAACGGCCTTGACGATGCTATATCGTTCGCGACTTGACATCGCTTCCGCCTCGTCCCGGGCCTTCTGGATGATTTGCTCTACCGAAAGAATCGCACCACCATCAATGCTGCCACGCTCGGCTCCTTGTCGGTTCATGATCTTCCACTTCTGTATACACTGGAGACGACTGCGAGTTCGGTCCATCAGCTCACTGACTCTCTGCCAGTCTATCAAATCTTCGTCGGCCTCCTGCAAATTGAGTTTCCCTTCCTCGCGACGCTCACGAATCACCCGGAGAGCATCATCAATGATGGCCTGGAGCTTCTCTTCTTCCTCTACACTCCACGGATCCGAGCGACGATTATCGCCACACACAACATAGTTGCGTATACGGTCTCTCACATCTTCTGGATGACGATTGATAAGTTTGCCGATTATAGCGTATCGGTTGCCATGTTCCTCCCATACTCTCTTCAACTCCTCTTGTTGCTCTTCTGACCATGTTCCTCGGGCTACAAAGTTGTGGAATTTGCGTCGACATTGGTTTATCAGCTTCTGACGAGGACGATTCGGACATACGGCTACAATACGAGCCCAGAACTCGTGAGAACGGACCTCTTTGGGATTGCCTTGAATGAGCGTATTGACCTCATTTTGGGTTAAGTCGTGGTCATCCCTCCAATTTTCGACTGCTTGAGCAATGTTGCGAAGCTCAAAGTCGCTGAACGGTCCGGTGATCAACTCGTGAGGTCCCGAGTTAGTCGTTTTGGTGGGGGCACTTCGCTTTTGGGAAGGTGTCTTCGGCCCCGGACTGTCTTCGGTGTTATCCTTGAGCATGGTCGAAATCTTGGCCTGCTTCCTTCCGGTAGACCTTGACGGTCCAGCAACGGGAGAAGATGAACCATGGACTGTCGTGCCGTTAGCACTTTCTTCTGCTAGGCGCTCGAAGAACGTGGGCTTGACAACACGCTTTCGCGCCGAGTTTTGCTTAGGTCGAGAATCCTTGGTTTGGGGGTTCTCCGGTAATTCCTCATCATCTTGGTGATACTCGTCACTAGAGGCATCGACAACCGCAGACGAGGATTTTGAACTGGAGCCACCATTGCGAATATTCTCGTCCTGTTCATCATCGCTGATTCCCTTATTGTCTTCAGGTTCTTCATTACCCAGGTCATCTCCGTCAATAACCATCCGATCCTGATTGTCTGACTGGGCAACTTCCGATGAAGAATCGTCGTCACTAGAAATGTTTTCAAGACCGTTAGGTTGACTTCCTCCATTAGAGGTGGGATCATCTTCGGCGAGATCTGCCTTCACTTCATCACTAAGAACTGCATTGGAATGTGTGGCGGATTCCGAGCTGGAATCAACGTCGTTCATGTTTGGGTCAGAGATCGAATTGTGAGATAACGAGGGTTCCAGGGAGGGTTCCGGGGAGGGTTCTGGCTCAAATTTGTTCGGCAGCTGTTCCTGAGCATCGTCATCCTGGAAACCATTTTTATCTGTCTCTAGGTCTCCATTTTGTCCACGGCCAGCATAGAGGGTTTCAGCGAGGCTACTAAATGGGGTTATATTATCTCCAATATTATCCTTATCATGATCATGCTTTCGCTTCTTCTTTCTGGATTGACTGGTTGGCGTCTCAGTCTTGCGCCTCTTAGACGACCTAATTTTAGAAGGTGTAGGCTCGATGATTGCAGCATTGTCAGAATGCAAAGATGAATGAGGATCTTCTTGATTGTTGCCGAGATCAGGAGAAGCGAGTTGTTGCAAGTTCTTCCGGCGTTTCTCTCTTCTCCTGCGTCTTTGACGCCCTTTAGAGGATGGTGGATCACCTAATGAAGAGGGACCGTCCATATCGTCTCCAGTATCATGTGTTGTGTTGAGATCGGAGAGAATATGCGGTGGCAGTGGCGGGTCGGGAGGATCGCTAGATTCTTTCTCGGGTTTGAACCCAAATCTATAACCTGGAGTTGAAGTCTGTTGTTTGTAATCAGGCGACTCGGGAATCTCGTGTTTAATATCCTGTACTGAAGGTGACGTGTGAGGTATGTCGCTATTGAACGTAGTGGGACGATGTCGAGGAGCCGGCAAATATTGATCGGATGTTATCGCGGACCTAGATGGAAATTGACGGTTCATCGGTGTAGCCGAATGAACTTGACTCGAAAAGACAATATCAGGGGAACGGCGAGGTGATGAATTGCGAGACCGAGGTGAAGAATGCGAAGATGTCAAGTTTCCTTCTTCGCCATCCGACTCAGCCTTCACTTCTGTACTTATTTGATTTCCCATGACTAGCGCATCGTTTTGTGCCTACATATCAGGCCATATGTATGAGTTAGAGTGGGTCGTAACCCGCGACGAGGATGTAGAGTCGCTATAAGGGAAAGATGGTCTACTATTCTTAAAGATTTCGAGAAGGGGGAACCTGCCGTGAGGAGCGAGGAGCGAGGGTATTAATGAAGTAGGAATTAGGAGGAAGGGGCGAAGAGTATGTCGCGCGACTATGTGAAAAAGCGTCAGTTACGCAGTGAAAATGTAGAACTGATAGATATCAACTACAAAGCGCCCCCAGATGGAATCTAGAGGCACTTAGAGGGCACGATTGCGCAGATGATCGGGATTATCGATTGTCGCGAGTGAAGTGGATAGGTATATGTCGCACACAGGTTGATAAGAAACCAATGCGCGTCAGGTTGACGATATTTGAGCTGAGTCGCGTCTGGTCCTGGGATGAAAAAAAGGAAATGATTAGGTGGGAACGCGAAGAGCTAGAAATTCAAGACAAATCGGATGCCGATTGGTCTGTGCACCTATAACAATGCGGGGTCTAGGTTCTAGACGCTACCTAAGTAAATACCAGCGTGCAGGCCTGTTAGGCAACTACGATCACCAATCTGTGATTCACCATCACCATGATCGCGAATTCCTGTTCAAATGAACGAGATTTACTTCAAGCACGATCGTTATCGGGGTAAGTTAAGGCAATATGAAGAGCACCTTCTTATGAAAATTAATGTTCTAAAGTAGGTACTTATGCAAGTTGTATTTAATGTACTAGTCTTTTCACTAAAATAAACTTCCCCTTTTTTCCATTCAGCAGCTCATCTTCGCTTCGAAGTACACATCCCCTTTCAAGGTTAATGTGTTCACACAATATGCCTTTTATATGAGATGACCCTTACTTTTATGATACTACTAGTAATATCATGAATATTTACGTATAAATAATAAATGCCACATGTATTTTTAAATAGATAGTAAATACATCACACCACCTACCTAAGTAGACAACCCCCTACAAAAACACGGTAACCTCCTCACCCACACCACCCCCAACAGCCCTGACCCTAGCCCCAATCTCCAGCGGGCTCCCCTCGAACACCACAAACTCCCTCTCATCCTCGCTTCCACTTCCCTCTAGCCCCAACATCGCATACACATTATCCGAGACCAGATCTAGCGCGTCCTTCTCGGTTAGCCTGCCCTGGCCATTATTGTACGCGATACCCGCCAACAGCCCAACGTCGCGCACAAGCCAGTCCTCCTCGATGCCTACCGCCACGGGGACGCCCGCCGCCAAAAGTACGTCGACGGCAGTGCCGTTCGTGAGGGGCGCCCCTGTCAGCGCTCTCCGCTGGTCCCACCCGTTGCGGTACGAGAGCAGCGGGCTGAGCACAACCCCGACATTTGCGGCCGCCAGCTCGTCTGCCAGAAGGAAAGACTCGGCGCCGCCGATGAGCACTAGTTTGATACTACCGGTGCCTCGCGACGAAGTAATAGCCTTGTCAACAACCTCCTTTACTTTCAAGATAGCGGCGATGGCGTCGGCGCTGTGAACTGTGATCGCCAGGGGTAGCTCGCCACCAGTCACTTTTGATAGAAACGCAGCTTCGGTGTAGGGATCTGTGGTCGTGGCATTGGTATCCGCGGCGATGGCCTCGAGGAGCTTGTGACGAAGCGTGTTGATCGCGTTCGAGATCGAAGTGCTGCCTCGCTTCGCGCTGAGGTCTAGCGTGTAATGCACGGCGACGTCCTCGGCAAATATAGCACCGTCATCAAGGGCGTGCTTTGCAGCTGTGCGGAAGCCGACGCTTGTTCCCTGGTGCGTCGCTTGACCCGAGTACTTCGGCGCCGAGATTGCTCGTGTGACGCCATATTTCTGCGCGTAGTGGAGTTTCTTGGTCTCAAACGCGAGCCCGTCAATACCTCGACTGAAAATGTCGGGACTTCCGCCATTGTCAGTATCCGACTCGGCATCGATTCCGTTGAGACCGACTAGAGAGCCAAATACTGTGAACGGCTTTGTCAAGTAGCCGTTCTGAAGAGCAATGATCTTAGTGCCTGATTTGTAGGCGACTTCAATTTCCTCTCCGCAGACTCCTACGCATATTATTTTCCCGCCCGAAATTGCAACAGTCGAATTCCGACTATGGCCGCCTGATTGTAACCCGGGCGACAAAAAGGACTTTGACACTCCCGTAAATATTACCTCACTCGCGGAAACAATCTCGTCGGTAGTAGCAGGAACTTCCGGAAGAGAGTTGGCCAAAGCGGTTGGTTTCTTCAACTCAACAGGGTCATCGAATTGCGCCGTTCCATCGATCCAAACCTGCACCGGCGCCGCTCCAACGCTCAACGGGTCACTATCCCATACGACAATGTCCGCATCAAATCCAGGCTTAATCTTGCCTATCCGTTCTCCCAATCCTAACCGCTCTGCCGGGGCTGTCGTAACGGAAGCCAAAGCAGCATGGTAGGGTAAACCATATCCGAATGACTTTGCAGCTTCGAAAACGACGTGCTGGGCATTCAAGACCGGGTTATCGCTCACATAGATGGGGGTTAAGCCATTCTCGTATAACACCTTGCCAGCATACTCGGACCCGATGTACGATTCGGCCTTGTACCACATATTGTCAGCGAACAAAGCCGAAGCGGGCGGAGAGTCACCCCACGCTCGCTTAAGGACTTCGGGTACGAGGTACGTTTGATGCGCATGGTGGAAGGCCCGAACCGGAAACTTGAACTCGTTTGTGTGGTCCACGAACGCTTCCAGGTCGGGAACCGTATAGCAGTGCGTATTGACATGGACCTGGCCACGAAGCACCGCACCTAGCGTCTCCCACTCCAGGTCTTGCGGCAGGTAGCTACTCATCCGTTCGACACCTGCAGACTCTGCCAAGGTACACCAATCATTCTGACCTTGAACCAATTTGGCAGCCTGTTCGAAGGCATGTCTAAATTCCCAGGACTCGCCTAGTCGACTCGTAGGTCCATGTTCCCCAGCTTTGCCGTAGGTGCGCTTGGAGTTCTCGCCACAAGCCATCTTGATGTAACGCCAACTGTGATCCGGGTCGGCTAGCAAGTCGGTTATCGATGTTTCATTGCGACCATCCGGTTTGCCAACAGCGTGTTTAATGACGAAAGCTTCGCCTCCGATATTGTTACTGGAACCCGGCAAAACTAGGCTCGTCGTAACTCCTCCAGACTTGATGACTTGAATCTGATGATCGAAAATGTTCATTCCGTCGATAGAGCGCACATACGGGGTTATATTCGAGCCCATCTCATTCGTGTCATCGTTGCCATTTAAGTCAGGCAAGCTATCTACGCCAGCATGACTGTGCATGTCGATGATACCACTGGTAAGTTGGCGGCTCTTAGCATCCCATACCAGCGTATCGGATGGAAGCGAAGTAGCATCAATATCCTTCCGGACTTCCTTAATGAGACCGTATTCCAACAGCACATCCGCGTTAATCCACGAGAAGCCCTTTCCGGCGTGCGCATTCTCGGCACTCGTTCCATCAACAGGCTCGCCAACCCAGATGTTCGCATTCTTAATCAAAGTAGGCTTGTAGCCATCGACATATCGCGCATTACGCTCTCGGCCAAAGCCGATAGGGTCCTGCGGCTTGGAACGCAGCTTAGAGCACACCCGTAGATCCTCCTGCAATTTATCGACCGACAATTTGGATATCGGACGGTGTCTCGGGAAAGATTCCATTTGTGTCCACTGCGCGTAGACAATGAAGGCGAGACATGCTAAAACAAAGAGCCTGAGTCCCCGGGAACGCCGCGGGGACCAGCGCCTGCGCCAATCCGGCGCGGCTACGGCGCTATAAGGAGGCAGCTCGCCTTTCCCATACTCCGTTTCCTTCATGATGATGGATGTGTACGGAAGAAGGATGAGTGAGGGATACGGGTGAAGGAAAGACGGAGACGAAGAGAGGTCGGGGTTACATCAATGGATCGTCGCATCTCCAGGGCAATCTCTAATAAACCCACGGCGTTCCATCGACTCTTAGCCAATTGGAGAAGGTCTACGCACGGCTTACAGGGGCTTTCACACTTACGCCAACCCCCACCAAGATAACGCCAGCGCTTGGTCACCACCTAAGCATCACCTATTACCCTTTTTTATTCCCTATATCCGGCTTACCTAATTCTAGAATATTGCCCCTATTCTCAATGCCTCCTCCATACATTTACACATAAAAATATGTTATACAATCGTATAATCTGACTCAACGACTGCACACCGTGAAGAACCAGTTATCTAGACACATAACTCCATTTAGTTAACCCTTGCGTCCTAGGATTACGAAGGGCATAGAAACCTGTACCAGAAAGAAAAAGGGATAAGTTACATCCATTGCGATAAAACACAATCTTCAAATCCCGAAATCTCTAGTTTTAAGGATGTTTATATCACAAAGGCATGATTCATATACAGTATCTCATGTGGCACGTTGCGATCGTATTACCGTGATGAGTCAACTTCCTAGCTAATCACACCCCTACCTCCCCTACCCAGCAAAACCAGCAACCCACCTAAACCCCAATCCCAGCCTCCAAACCATCATCACGTCTTCAAAGCCATCCTCTTCTTCGCCAGCTCCCCCAACTTCCCAACCGCGGCCTCCAAGCCCGCCTTGTCAGACCCCAGGACAACCTGCTTGCCATTCACAGCAACCTGCTTCCCGTCCTTGAAGAAGACGAACGTCTGCTGCTTCGCATCGCCCTTACAATATTTCTTAGCGACCTCGGGCACGTCGTCGCGGTTAGCGCGGGCGAACGCCAATACCCCCGGGACGCCGTGCGTGTGCGATAGGTCCGCGAACGCCATCGCCATCTGCACGTGCGTATCATCGTAATCGGCGAAGAAGTTCACGGCCACGTACGTCGTGGTCTCGAGCAGCTTGTACAGCGTGTCGGGGGACGTGATGCGGTGGACGATCCACGGCGGCTTGACAGACGTATCCACCACGTCGACGGCGTCGCGCGTCGCGAGCGGGAACCGGAAGTCCGTGTCCTCGCGCGCGAGGAAGCTCTTGAACACCTTGCTCGCGACGAGGACGCCCATGCCGTGGCGGTTGGCGTCGAGGGGGTCCGGGTTCATGCCCTTGGCGCCTGCGACGTCGCCGTCGCCGGCCCGATACGTGTACACGCCTAGGTTCCGCACGGCCTTCGCCTCTTCGAGCGCGTCGCGGCACACGAGCACGAGGCCCGGGTCGTTGGTGTTGGTGCCTTCCTTGCAGGGGTCGTAGCGGACCGGCACGCCTTCGGACTGGAGCATCACGTTCCACATTCGCCGGAAGTCTTCGAGGAGTTTGACGCATCGCTTCGTGAGGCGGATGTAGTCTATCGAGACATTGCTCACGGTCTGCGAAGTCATTTCTCGTACCTTCTTAAGGAAAACTTCGGGGGAGAGCTGCTGCTTCTGCCGCTGGCCTGCCCGCGACGGCTTGTTGGGGCCTTTGGGCTGCTCGATCTGCTGTTCGATCTGCCACAGCATCTGGCCAGCCGATAGTTGGGGGTCCAGTAGCGAACGAAGCATCTGGGTTTGGGTAGGCTCTCGAAATTCGTACTTCTCTTCGTGAAAACGTTTCTGCTTCCTCTGTAGGTCTAACCTGTACGATAACCGGTCCGCCATGTCTTTGGTGGTGGTTGGGATCACGCCCGCAAATATGGCGCGCTTGTGTAGCTCGATTATGCTATCCATCACTGGCCACGCCTTATCGAGCATCTTGAGCTGTCGCAGCGTGTTATATAGGTGCGCAATAACGAAGATACTCATGTGGTGGTTGGCCAGGGATATTCCGGCCTCTTGGTACTGTAGCAGTAGCTTCAATATGATACCACCCGAGTACATTGGGTTGCGGATAATGGCGAAATCATCCTCGGGGGCGGGGTTGATGAAATCTACGTTCATATTCTGGAAAGCCGCCTCCTGGCCTGGGGGTGGGCGCGAACTAACGTCCAAATTCTTCTTGATTGCATCGGGTACGTTTGCCCAAGTATACATCTGCGTAAGAAAAGTTGTTAGAAGTTTTCTTATTTAAAGGGGACAACTTAGGTACGAAATCGTTCACCTTAGGAGTTTGGCGAATCTGCAGCATGAGATTCTTCATCAATGGAAACGTCGGCATGTTAATGCGCTTCTGCAACGCATGTACAGTAAATACTAGAGCATCAGGAGTCAGTAAGTGCTTCTTCCAAATAGCTTACTAGCTTAGCTCTCCGTGCAAATCTGGCTATGCTTCAGGAGAACGCCTCTCGGATGAAGGCAACAGCTCCCAGGCATGCCAACAGTACACAAGTGCTCTCTGGGTATTGCTTACAAGTACCTGTGCCCGAGTTGGGCCAGTTCAGACCACCTGTTTTCATTATACCCCCCTCGAGCATCTGGAAGTCAAAAGACTTAGATGCGTACGCATTCGTATGTGTAACGAGCTTCGGAAAGTTTTGCAG
Source organism: Annulohypoxylon bovei var. microspora (assembly GCA_022836615.1). Taxonomy (NCBI): domain Eukaryota; kingdom Fungi; phylum Ascomycota; class Sordariomycetes; order Xylariales; family Hypoxylaceae; genus Annulohypoxylon; species Annulohypoxylon bovei. The sequence goes on from MU405385.1 coordinate 31,501, forward strand.
CTCATTGCAGACGTCGCTAATATCAAGGATTGTCTGTGCAATGACGACAGCCGCCACGCTTAATTTGCCTTCGACCCAGACTGGCTGTAGAGTTCTCGAGAATATGTCCTTCACTACAGGTTCAGCCATGGATATATCGCATTTTCCCCTCGCGTATTTCATAGCCCTATCCGGCAACTCTAGATCGATAAGCAGCTGAGACAGTATCTGGTCGTCATGCTGTAGCTTTTTATGTTCGGGCATGTCTGCCTTATGTGGAGCATGCAGGTAGTTAAACCTAAGCGGCACGATAGGAGGCGGCCATGCTATATTCATATTTACCATATGAATGAACTTCATCAGGGTACGGGCGGTAGGCAGGAAGATGAAGCCGTCGAAAGGTGTCACGTCTACCCCGGGGGCGTTCTTTGGATCAGTTCCCTTAGTAATGCATTCCATCAAGAACATCATACCCGCGAAGGATGCGTAACAGTCGTCGTCGGAGTGGCTAGGGAAGAAAGTCGAGCACAAATCTTGCTCCGCCCTGCGAATCATGCAAACCGCAGCATCCGTAACTATTGTCGCGGTGAGTAGGTCGATCTTACCAGAGCCGCAATGTTTCCATGTTTCCTTCAGCTTTTCTTGGATACGATGTAGATCCTCAAAGAAGCAGAACACGGTAAATGCCTTTTCGAAAGCCTGCTCTGCTTCTAATTCGAACACGTCAACTGACTTAGGTTGCGGTTGTTTCTTATCGCTAGTAGCCAGAGCGGCTTCGATCGGTGTAAGATGATATGAATCGTCTGTATCATCTATGTCTAGATGAGAGAACCGGTTCCTATAGAATATGTGAGCTAAAATTCTGCTTTGAGTTAAGAGAAACTCACTCTATCCCAGTAATTTTCCCATCTTTATCTGACGACTTTTTGACGGCTGGCTTGGTGGAGGCGTTACTTATCTCCCCACCTCCCAGTTTGGCAAGTGCATCTTGTAGGACTTTGATAAAGAATCGATGGCCACCTTGGTCATATACTTCGGCCTCGTGTCGAGCATTTTCATACCAGTTCGAGCATCTCTGTCGTGCTTCGATGGCTAATCTGAGGTAATTTTTGATGGTATCTGGCATTCGGATATTGACCTTGGATTGGGAGATGGCATCAACCTGAGCAGCTAGCTCCTTTGTTGAGATAGCATGCTTTACAGATGCTACCCCGTAATCATCGGCGGCTAAGGTAGAGGGTGGGACTTGTTCTTGCCGCTTTCCTCTCTTTGCCTTAGAGGCCTTACTGCTAGAGGTGGGTGGCGCGGTCTCCGACGCCTTACTTGCATCGGACTTATAGCCGCAAGCCTCAGCGGCGCGACCAAGCCAGGTCATGAACACATTTGTGTCCTCTTTATAGCGCCTATAGCTGCTGGAGAGAGTTTCTGGCAGCATTTTGGGTTAGTTTTTCTATGTAAAGTAGATCAGCATCTGAGGGTTTCTGTCATTTGAATTGTGTGAGTGAAATGCCTACCCTCCCAAGTAAATATTGGTGGAAATTGAAATTTGAAATTGAAAGACGGTGAAAAACAGGCGATATCATTTGCCCAGATAATTCGCCCAATTACGCCCAGTTATCAGCTCTGCTAGCTCCGCCCTTAGGCAGCTAACCGTATGCACGGAGGCATCGGCCTCGCCTCTTAGCTGGCGTAATAATGGGCGGAATGATGGGCGCATTTGATGGAGAGGAAGGTGCCAAATTTATTGATAAATCGTTCCCGCGTTACGACAGGATGGTATTGCGGCTATACACAACCCACGTGTGCTTGCCAACCAACGATTAACCTAGTAGTTTTAGTTGTCCTTCATAAATTAGTCAAATACTAGTCCTAAGAAATATAACGTAAAGGATTACCTTGCTTAGATCGTTTGCTCTTGTCTTTGACAACTTGATCTGTGATTCCCTCCCCTTCTACGACAGTGTCGGTAATCGTGTCGTCAAGAAGGGTAAACAAGGAAACTTTCTTAGTGAACATCTTATTAATGTTATTAATTGTCTTAATTGAAATTGAAAACATAGTCGTTTGAGACTTAGTCGGGAGCCACCGACTGGGAAAGGAGAAAGTGGTCGGGAGCCACCGACTGAAGTAGTCGTGAATGAAGACGGTGGGGAATTATTTTGATTGGAAGGACTTTCTGCGCTGTATTGTATGTGGAACTTAGCATGGTAGGTGACCGCCTAAAAAGATTGGAGCTAATGAAACAGGCGGGAGACACCACACCCCGGTGCATTCCCTCTACACCTCCAGGCACTTTTATAGCGGGCACAACTGTTTAACTAGGTACCTACCTACCTACAGCCATTAGGTACCTACCTAGGTACATGTGAGAGAGAGTCACCCAGGTCGCCAAACCAAACCACAAAGACAAATAAATTTAAAGTAGGTACATAGGTAAAGTAAATAAATACCTACCTATGTAAACACCAATGGGCAATTTGCAGCATCTACGTTATAAGCATCTGTACATTTCAGTACCTACTGTATTAAACTGTACTAGTTAGAGGTAATGACCTCAGTGCCAGCAAGTCTGTCGACTATATACGGAAGCATCGTTTTTACCTTCCTACCTACGCCTTGGCATTGATTATTCCTGAGCAATAATATATAATGTAACTCCAAAAACTACTTCCCAAAACACGACTGAGCTCGGCAAAAAAATATGTTAAAAGCTAATATAAAAAACACTATTCATTAACCTCATTGATCTCGCAGCCTGGAACCGGGTGTACTAGTTTAACCATCTTTAGCATACCTACCTGTCTAGGTAGTTAGGTCGTTCGAGATTCGAAGGAGGAAACCGGGATTTACTTTAACATAGAAATTTAGCGGATAAGTTCAATATGTTGGACCATAGTTAACGATAACGTCTTTATTTTCCCTTTATGTATACCATGGACTGTGATCCTTAGTAGACAAGCCCATAGCTCCTTGTATAACAATACTGCTGTTACCCCTTATATTAAGGTTCCGTTGTGTCTGTCTAGAGTTACGTATGACCTACCTAAGTGTCTGGGTGTGAGAACGTTGTTCTCGATAATATGTAACTTGTAAGAATGTCTATTTACTTAAGTACCTAGGTAGACAGACATGAGGAGGCCAACCAGGCGACGACCCAGTGCTAGAAATACAGCTACAGTGGATTTTGATACTTACCTACCTATACTATGACACTTCTGATCACATCCCCCGCCATACACCGCCGTTTATTTTACTGCCGCTTTTTTACTACCGCCTTTTTACTGCTGGTGTTTATCCCGCTACTACCACCACCATCGTCCTCCTTTCCTTTTCTTTTTTTTTTCTTCACACACCACGAAAGGTTCTTTTTGAGTTATAGTTTCTCAACAAACTCTCAGACTACCTTCAATTAATACAAGTAAATTTGAATCGCTTATTCCAAGATGTCTACCACTACTCAGAATTCAGCCACCTGCATAGGGGTGGTGGAGGAGGTGGTGTGGGATATCATCAACGCGGCCGTTGCGTCCACACTCGTTCAATCAACCCGGGATAGCCAGCTCTGGAAAGGTAATAATTCCAATTATTATATTATACGTCGTACTGATACATTGCTAACACCACAAAGGTCCTGTTCATCACCAACAGAAGCCAGTTCAGAATTCACCCATTCAATATGGCCATTGCACCATTCAAGATGGTCGCATCATCGCTCCGATAGAGCGCATTGTTGAGAAATTCGACAAAACTACCCTCAATGTCAACAAGAAACAATATGATGCAGTCATGAAGAAGAATGGCTTTCAAGGTCTCGCAGCATCACGATGGGCTTAGCCCGACTCAGTTGTTTAATCATCGAGTACGTTATCGTCAATAGTCCTATTTGTGCTCCTCTTTTCTGATTACCCATGCTGACACTCTATCACCCCATATAGGACGACCACCTACTAGCTGTTCTATTTGGGAGGCCGACGAAGGAATTCACAGGAAGAGGGTTAGTGGATAGGGAGAAGTCAGGGCTAGAGCCTCCTTGGAGATTTGGAGCTCATAGTCGATAGAATTGCCTTGCCTACCCAAATAAAACACTCGAGTTAACCCAATGGCTCTCACTATTCATATGACCAGCTTGACAACCGTAAAACTATTACATAAACATGTGCACTCTTTAACTAACAGTTGTCTATATCTCATTTTTTTCTTTTTCTAAAATTAATTACATAACATAGGGTCTTTTCTAACCCCGGTCCTACTGGAAACCCCTATTTGACTATGCTGGCGCATACGGGAGGGTGAGGTCTCAGTCGAGGGCTTTATGTGATAAGAACGATGTAGTATGAATGTTAACTAATCACGATATCGATACTGATCACTCTATGAAGGATACCCAAGATACTGGTTTAATGGACGAGTTTGATAATGCAAACATGGGCTGGGAAACTTGCCTAAGGTGGGATAGGCAACATCGCCAGATTGCAATCAACATCGGATGCTAAAGTTGTTATTATAATGGTTACTTAGGAAATGGCTGGTATAGCTAGGTGTACGGAGCTACATAAGAGTTGTTGCTAAGCGACAGCGCATGACCATCGTTAAACGTTGGTAACTACGGTTACGACTCACTATACTATACTACCTAGATCCCCTATTTTGACCAAATTCCTTTCACCGCCGCGTTTTTTACTGCCGCTTTCTTGTCCGCCACCATTAATAGCTTTTTTTTTTCCCCGCCGACCTTTTTTACCATCACCTTCTTTCAACTTTTTTTGAAAGTCTAAAACAATTACATTCAAACAAATATAACAACCAAATTTTACACAAACTTTTCACGATGTCTATTCACGATGTCACCGTGTCTGTTCTCCTTAAGCAATTTGCTATCGAAGATGGCATAGGCATTACTCTTAACGCCATACCCAACGAGACAGTTGACGATGTCATCTCCGAAATTTTGGAGTCGGTTATCACAAGCGCCATTGATCAACAGAAATTGAATATTTCTAGTGCTATCGGAGCCCTACCAACTGGAAATAAAGGGGCAGTGAACCGGTCAATAGAAGATGAGTCGCATTACGCCCAAGGTAATCCTTCACACCATATATCTCAGCACTAGTAATTATCTAACACCACAAAATAGTACAGCGACGTATCGCATGCCAAGAGCCTATAACTAAAGGTCGACAGCAGCAAGGGACTAAACAAGGTCCCAATCCTGCTGGCCCCAGCGTCGGCCATGGACAAGTAACCCAGTCCGGCCTGCGTGACTTCCAGAATAGCCAGATCATTGCCGGACTGTCGAGAAATTCGACAAACCGACCCTGAATCTCAACAAAAAGAAACATGAGACCGACATGACGAAGAACACGTCCACGGATAATGCCCCGTCGCGACGGGAAATATATCAATAAAATCCCCCTACCAATAATGTCGATCCCCAGAATAGTGTTTTGGGAGCTTAAAGTGTCTTGTATAAGGCACTGTAGCTATATTGCTAGCAGTGGGTCCCACATTTTGCAATAGGATGCTTGTCAGCCACGGGAAGTGGCGGGTATCCATGTGTCGCCCAAAACAACCTCTCGCTATATACTTTTTCACCCTATTTGTATAGGGTGGACGCTACGAGAGGCGAGGCCTGAGGCAATGCAACATTTCTCCCAGTTCCCCGTCTACTCCGGAGGGGGGAGTGTGGGATTTGGAAGAATGTTGATATTCGGACCTGGACTTTAGCCCTAAGGAGCAAATATAAAGGGTACAATTTAGGTACCTAAACAACAACTTTGGAAGTCGATAGCAATCAGTAATACAAGGTGAAGACCTTTCATCTTCAACATAAAAGACGATTCATTCTCGGTTGAAAAGCACGGTTTTGGGGATCTGTCTAAGGTTAGGGTTAGGGTTACTTCGAAATGGAATTGGGGAAGGTCACTCAATGATTGTTAGTAAAAAGGTTATATTATCGACTGTTTTACATTTGTAATGCATACAATATAATAAACTAACAGTCTTTCTCTTGGAGTCGTACCGACCTTTTATGTGGTTAGGATTAGGGTTACGGTTGCCCTCCGCCTTACGGTTTGCTTGTCTATCCGCGCAGATGTTAAGTTAAGCCTTAAATATATTCAACTCTAAGAGATGAGCGCAAGGGTGAAAGAGGTTCGGAGACAGGAATCGCCTTATTAATACTGAGGTAGGTACCTGGGTAGTATTGAGTGTCGTGTATGTACCTATGACTGTGATAGGAATTGATGGTTCAAGAATAAAAGCTTAAAACTATACCGAAGTAGAATTTGATTAGCAACTTAATATCAACGTCCAAGGTTATCACCTGGGTTGGTGTTACCGTTGGGCACTAGTATTGGCAAACTGCCAGCAGGTAAGGGGGACCTGAATAAAGTTTAGTGTAACCTTCTCTGAGGATTAGCATACCGAAGCTGTGGATCATGGGTCTACTAGTACAACTAGGTAGGTACCTAGGTACCAGTGCTCGGAACAACTACACCTTAATCCACTGGTGTACACCAACGCGTAATCAATTCAACCAATTCAATTCAACGGACCCAGTTTTATTTAAGTGGAGTTAAACCAACCCAATTCAACGAAGCCATCGTGAGTTGAGTTGGTGTAATATGGTGTACTAACTGTGGAGTTTTAGTGGATAGTGAACCCCACTATTAGTAATTGTTAAGGATTACTGCTAAATTTGGTGGTAGTACTAACATATATTAGCAAAAAACTTCTGTAGCGATTATTGTGGCAAGTAAAGTTTTCAGCCTCATCGTTATTTTGAACCAAAGCTTTGATCACCACTAAAATTACCATCCTTGTACGCGTTTTCGCGTTTTCGCGTTTTTTAATTGAAGATAATACCCTTTTGAACAGCTTATCTAGATTGACGATGCCCTCGTAACACCCCCGATTCGGGGGCCCCGAATCTAATATCGAACCTCCATCCAAATCGACGATAGCCCACTCAGATCGATTACAGCCCATCTAAAGGGTAGCTTGATCTCGTGGGAGCTGGCGACAACGACGTAAGTGGGAATAGCTTCACGTAAAACAGGATTACTAATACGATACAGGGGACCCCTGCGCTTAATACACCATAACCAACTCAATTCAACTGGCCGTTTTGCAAACCAACTACACCAATTCAACTGAGGCTATTCGTGATTACGTAACAAACCAACTACACCAAGGCCTCAGTTGAGTTGGTGTAGTTGTTCCGAGCACTGCTAGGTACCGACGGTGATCTTCAGGGGTGAGGTAGGTATATGGGATTGAATAGTGTACCAAAATGCCGGGTATTAGCAGCTCAGTATGCATCTACGGATGTTGTACGCACGTCTATGTTTTATCAAAGGTTCTCGATTCTAGAGCTATCGATCAACTATCAAGCTCGTATTACACGTGTACGAGCAGTAATAGAAAACCAGCGGCATCATGAACCCTCGAACGTGATTTCCCCCCCTACCCTCTGCCTATGACCGAAGGCAGAACGTTGCACTATCCTTCCCTTAGAAATCCGACACACCTGCTTTTAGCTGACCATGAAAAGCAGACCCTGAAAGCAATGCAAACTATACGTGTCCTTCAAGTAGGCCTTTAGGGAGCCGAATGCTCAACCATGTAGCCAACCCTACTGTTGTCGAGCATGATCATCCTGGCTACGATCAGAGCCGTGACCAAAGCCATGCCCATGCCCATGGCCGAAGCCGTGTCCGTGACCGTGACTAGGACCGTGGCCTGAACCAGGACCAGGACCAGGACCAGGACCAGGACCAGGATGCCCATGTCGACTCTGCCCACGACTCTGGCCCCGCTCCTCACTCTCCCTCTCACGATCCTCCTCCTCCTCCTCTTCCAGCACCGGGCCCGGCATGCCCATGGCCGGCTTCTTGAACGCGTTAAACGCGCGTCTCAATGATCCCGAGAAACTACCCTTAGGCTTCAGGCTCTCGCCACCACCACTAGTAACGCTAACACCGCGGCCGCTCCCGCCCGCGCTACCGTGCAGGGAGTCGGAGTCGCGGGACTGCGACTTGCGCAGCTCCTTGAGGGCGTCGTCGCTGGCCTTCTGCTTGGTCTTCTCCTCGCGCTTCTGGGCGCGGTCGCGCTCGCGCTCGCGCCGCTTCTCGCGCTTCGCCTCGTCCTTGCGCTTCATCTCCTCCGGGTCCGTGCCCGCGTACAGGAACGGGCCGGGCGCGGCGCGCACGACTACTTGGTTCTCGCTGCTGCTGGGGGCCCAGAGGGGGGCTGCGGGGTGCGTGGCGGGCATTCTGGGCGCGGCCTGGGGAGGCGCTGCGGGCTGGACAGGCTGTGGGGCGGGTTGCGGGGCTTGGGCGAATCCTTGGGGCGCTACGCCGGAGGCTGGGGTGGGCGGCGGCACGAGATACGAGGGGAATGTCGGCGGCGGGTACATGGCCGGATGCGGGAGATTGGGGGGTAAGAGCGGAAGCGGCGTGTGGGCGTAGTGAGGGCCCATGGAGTGAGTGTGCGCGTGGGGATACGAGTAACCCGACGCGTATCCATGACCGTAAGCAGGGCCTGGCATGTAGCTAGGTCCTTCATTGCTACCAGTGTCGTAGAACGGGTCATCACCTAAACTACCGCCAAACTGGTCCAGTCGATCCTCTCGAGTGATTGCGTCGACCACGGCGACGAAAATTCGTCCTTCAGCTGCAGCGTTCTGCGCCTGGATCTCGGTGTCATCCTAGAACACTGAGATGTCCGGTGCGTACATGGCTGTCTGGTGTCGGATGAAAGTTCGCATGCCGGCCTCGTTTCGTACCGATAAAGTCTCTGCAGCTCGCGATAACATCGCCAGAGCGCCAGGTCGAGTAACTAGACCTGTGATCATGTCATTCTGAAAGCGGGCCATCTCGGTGTGGATCAAGTTGCGAATGAATTGGTGAGTCAGGATTCTGCTCGGGGTGCTGGCGGCAACAACAGCGGAAGGGTGAATACGATCGGTACCTCGACTAGGAGCCTGGACTTGAGGGTGGCGGATTGCAGAGCCCTCGTAAGATTCGGTATCAAAATCGGTGGGACTTCCCATTCGATGGTGGCTTCTAGGAACTCGCTGTGCACCTTGAGGGTGTGCTTGGGGGTATGCTTGGGGGTATGCTTGAGGGTGCGCATGAGTGAGGGGTGTTAGGTCGCTAGCCAACCTTCGAAGCTCTGTGGTAGCGTCGACTACTTCTCGAGGGGTTCCTGAAGCTGCGAGAGGGGTTAGAGATGGTATTTGCGGTAGTATGAATGATGTGATCTGACCATCGCCTCCCGAATTACTACGGCTTGTCGTAGTACTAGCGTTCACTTGTCGTGGATTGTCTAAGATTTGGTGAGTTGGTAGTTCAAAATAGATAGGGAAAATATGTGAAATAGAAGGGAAATCCTTACCTGAACGGCCTTGCGTGGCATTGTCTCTTGGCAAAGGCGCGTTTCTTCCTCGCGAGCGACCTAAAATCCGGTTAGATTTACATCTTGATCAAAATTTGACGCGTTAAAATTACCGTAGAAAATGGGAGAGCCGGTTTCAGTAGGCATCTCGGATGGTTGAACAATAGTTGCGCGGTTCTCGGTGTTTGTAATATTCGAGTTGACAACAACAGGAACTTTGGGGCCAGCTTCCGAGCTTCGAACAGGCTTACCCGAGTCTTGGGCTTCGAGGGAGTTGCTGTACTGTGATGATGACTCTAAAGATGAGCTGCCAAACGTGGGAAACTGGGATTCAGGTGTTTCCACTTCTGCCTTCTGGGCAGATGTTTCTGTTGTTGAATCAGGTTTTAGTTCTCGGGACAGGTTGGAAGTCTTAAACGTGGGTGGCTTGGGGTTATGTTGCTCCCGAGGAAACAGGCTCAGGGAATATCCCAAGGGTTGACCACGTTCTTGTGTCCTGGGACGTCTTGATTCCATGGAAGGGGGCGCTGGTGGTGGACATGTCGGGGGCGGATATGGAGGATCTTGGCGAAGTCGCATCGCCAAAGGTAGCGCCCGGGTCTTGGTTTGACCCTTGTTCTTGTCTTTGGTGTCGGCAATGAGTGCCGGGTCTACGAGGCTTTCCTCGTCGCTAGCATCACTAGCATCGGCGACTTGATCTTTCTCCATCTTATCACTAATTTCTAATTTCCCTGGTCTAGGTTTAGTACAAATTATTGTGCCCAAGTCTCCTGTACCAAAGAATGTTAGTCGTGATCGGTGAACTGAAATAGGATGAGAGGTTGAATTGTTGGCCTTGACGGATGAATGAAAGGAAAGAAAGTTAAAAAAAAAAGTGTGTTTTGAGAATTGTACCTTGATTAAAATTGTCGAAACTCTCCACAGTCTCGTCACCGACCATTGAAGTTGTTGTGAACCCCGGAGGGTCACGTGTACTTCCCATTGGCCCAGATGACGCATCCAACGTTAATTCTTCTACGCTGTCTTCATAATTTTCTGCTAAATCAAACCGCACGCTTCTAGAAGAGGTTGGTTCCGACGATGTTACCAAGCACGATTTCGACACCAGCTTTAAGGGTGCCACATGTGCAGAACATCGATCCATGGACATTCTAGTTGAGTTTTCGGCGGATTCGTGTAATAAGTGCGTCTCGTTGCTCTGAACATTCGGGAGGTCTCTAGGGTTCGCACTATATAGACTAGTTTTGAATATTTTGGAACCCTTGGGTGTAAAATAAGAGTCAATCAAAGAGTCCACTGACCTTTGATGTGGTATAGCAGGGGTGAAAACTGCTGGCTCCATATCATCGACCAGTTCGTTATGGCCATAAGACTCTTCTACGATGTCTTTTATAGGAGGAAGACCCGGGCTCAATGATGGAGGCATCACACATGGATAAGCAGTATTATGCATATTATCGTTGTATGGCTTCTTAGCTACAGTCATTATAAAGACGTGACTGTGGGACTGTGTGTAGGGCTGTGAATATACTGTCAGCACCCTTAAAGAAAAAAATTGTTCGGTCAAGAGGACGGCAGATCGGAACGAAACATTTTAAAGATCAACAGTGATGGAACAAAGTGAATTGATTGATTAAAGGCTTACTATGACGATCGCGATTTAATAAATTATGCGATATTAAACATGAATAGATTCATTCAGTGTATACGAATGGCCAATAGTGTTGAGTTAATGGTATCCCATTATGATGAGGTAGTAATGAGAAGAGCAAAATTTGTGAATAAAAAGGAGCGTCGTGGTTAAAAGAGAATATTCATGCGAAGACTGTTTCAACCTGCGCAACATTAATATCGTGGACGCTCTGATGAGCCATAAAATCTGTAGGTAGGTGTCCTAGCCGTGGAGATATCAGGGTGAATTTCTTCCAGAGACTAAGATACATACTAGAATCATGGCACTGTAAGACAGCGTGACAAGGGCCGTATGTTAAACATCTAGAATAACTATTAGTTGTTTATTAAGTTAGGATGAAAATGAAGATCCATATATCATCATAGTAGATGAATGTGTAAGTTATGTAGGATACTCAGGTAGATATGGATGATTTATGTTGTTTACCTTGAGAGTCATCTTGTTGTTGGGTCGCTGAGGAAAACATAATAGGGGTAAAAACAAGGCTTAAAGCCTATCTAAACAATAATTAATAACCCCCACTCATTCTTTTATTTCGATCATTTCGACGTTGAGAAAGTGAAGTTGAGCTTTGAGACCTTCAAATTTGAGAGGTTTTCTTAAGTTTTCTCTTTTTCTTTATGCCAAGCTTGATTGGGCTTGCTTGATGTACTTAGTTACTTGCGCGGGACAATCCCGACGTTACACGCGTCTGCAAAGAAGCAACAAGGGGGCAACCCGGCCTGTCGGGTCAAGCTGCGCCACTCCGGCGCTCCGCTCAATCGCCCAATCTGTTATTGTGGCTTTGCTCTTTATCACACCTAGGTAGGATCCAGGTAGGGGCGAGCGCAATTTCCGCGATTTCTTCCCGTTGTTGCCGCCGCATCTCGTCACGTCACTCACAATTCTCCGGGCAATCGGAATTGCACGCGTGCACCGGGGCTCTGGTTCATGGTCATTAATTGAAGATACAATGCTGCTGGGTCCTGGCAGCCGGATTGCCTCTTTGAGGCGGTCTGCACCACACTGGATACGCCTCAATGCTACCTCAACACGCGTTGAGATGTTGGTTCGGCCCCCACAACAACGGTTATTCTCCACAACGAGGGCCACGAGACATCGGATTGGCCGAGAGGAATATCCGGGAGTAGAAGAGAAGCAGTCTTTGCTTTCGAAGATGGGCGAGTCTGCAGCTACTACTCTCGCCTCCGTCTTGGTACTAGGCGTTGGGTTCGCCGGTGCTGGCTACGTTTACCACAAGTCCTACAAGTACTTGCAGTTGAAGAAGATAGAGAATGCATTCGAACCAGGCGACCCAGTATTGGTGTTGGCAGCAGTGGGAAAGGATATTCCAGCGCCGCCTAATGAGCAGCACTGGGTTATGCGGGAAGAACAAGCGAAGATCGACGCGATCATCAGCGGAACTAATAGAGGCCACTACCACCTAATTATGGGAGAAAAGGGTTGCGGGAAGAGCAGTATGTTGATAGAAGCTATGCGAAAGGTCGACGGAGAAGGTTGCGCAATGTTCGAAGCACATGCCGATCTAGAGATATTCCGAATCCGGCTAGGCAAGGCTCTCGATTATGAATTCCACGAAGATTATATTGGAGGATACTTCAGTGAGCGCGGTCCGAGAGAATCTACCGCACTTCTGGATATCGAGAGAGCGATGAACAAGCTGGAGAAAGTGGCGTTATTGCACCGAACGAAAAAGAACAAACCTCTGCTTCTCATCATCAACCAGACACATCTGATTCGAGACGACGACGACGGAAAGGACTTGTTAGAACTGCTCCAGCAGCGGGCAGAGCAATGGGCAGCTAGTAATCTCGTAACCGTTATCTTCAACAGTGATGATTATTGGGTGTACGAACGACTATTTCAGCGGGCTACCTCTCGGATGGAGGTTATGTCCGTCTTAGATTTACCGAAGAGGCAGGCAATATTAGCACTGCAAAAATATCGACAACGATACTTTGGCGAAAAGGCGGACGTGTCTATCCTCGAAGCGGTCTATGATCGAGTCGGCGGTAGACTCTCTTTCCTGAATCGGGTAGCTAAGTCCAATAACATGCTAGCGACATGCGATCGCATCAAGGAGAGCGAGAAGACGTGGTTCCTAAACCAGTGTTGGATCCTCGGAACACCGATGGATGATGATGTGATGGACCAGCAAAAATGGGCCAGCGCGGCTATGGTTCTTGCCTTGGCCCTTGTTGACAAGGAAGAAGAGATGGAGCAGACTTACGATCCCGAGACAGGACACGTCCTTCCGTGGTACCGGATGCATAAGGCCCAGGAAATCATGACCCGGGCCGACTTCATCCGAGACCTTGACCGACTGAACCTATTCACCATAACGAGCACGGCTCAGGTCCGTGCCAGCTCCGTGCCTATGCACCGCGCGTTTAAGGAGATATGTGCTGAGCCCGGATTCCGGGAGTTTCTCCAAGATACCTTAGACCGAATTGACGCCATCGAAAGTTTAGGCCGCACGAGAGAACTAGTCGCAAAGGACCTAGTACTCGGTGGCAAGTATCATGTTTCCAAGCCCATGAGCTGGGACGGCAGGGTGGAAGTAAAGCTTCAGCGGCCGCCCGAGGAGGATTAAAGCCCCAAGATTTGGTCATTTAGCCTAGGGTGGGCGTTGAATATCATTAGCGGGGATCCGTCAGCTGCAGGGCCAGCTTTTCTTTTGTCAATGGCGACGACTATAGTCTATAGATTCTGTACGAATGTGTACCATATTGTATGTTAACGTTAGCATAATACTGCATCCATGCATATAATCTGATTTGTTAGTTATAAGTTCCGGGCCAGTGGTTAGTGGGTTCTAGCGATTTGAATGATATGACATCCCTAGAACCGAGCCGGAAAGACTTGAAAAGGTTACCCGGCTACCTTAGGTAAGTATTTGCGTAGGTATTTGCGTAGGTATTTGCCTATCAGGTGTCACAACAGCCTCGAACACCTAAGGACCGTTAAGATGTATTGTTCAAGGTGGTCTCGAGAGTCGTAAGCGAACTCAAGTCTACCCAGGCTTCATCAAATAGTCGCTAAGGATGGAGGTCTACTTGTCCCAAGTGCTGTGAAGATTTACGAAACTCTCTCAACAATATAAAAAGGATACTCAGTCGTATATTAGGTAAATGTTCTGGTAGTGCTGACCAAGGCTGTCTAAGACAGAAAACTTGGCATTGAGCTTAATTCCGACTTATCCGTCCCAGCGTGCCTTTTCTTCCAATTTAGTAAAAGTCCCATATTAATATTTGACGATCAGCACTAGAATAGGAATAGTACTAAGTAAGGAAAACTTTAGGGCATTGATTGGCTTGACCTTTCAGCCCCATTATTTTTTTGAACTGGTTGGTTAAATTCTTTATCTCATCAGTTTTGCAGCAGTCCGACCCACTTATCTTTTGAAATTCTCGTCCCTGATTGGTCCACTTTTACGAATTTAATTATTAAGGAACCCTTTTTTTAAAAGAAAATTGAAAAAGAAAAAAAGGGTTCCTACCTAATTAATCACCCACAACTCCTCAACCAAAAACAATAGACGTTGATTTGCAAAAATAGAAGGGTTTGGCCGGGGATTGAACCCGGGACCTCTCGCATATCAGCTTTAGGTTTTCCCTAAGCGAGAATCATACCACTAGACCACCAAACCAGATGAGTCGCCATTAAGCTACCTCATTCGATGGTCAAAAAGCATGTTATTGCTATTCATATATCTGTTGTGAACCGGCGGTCAGTGACTCAGTAGTGGTTGTGAAGTTGTGGATAGGGGGCCGGGATTGAACCAGTCAAACGTGTTGGAAGAAGCCACGCTCGCAGTTGTTAGCCCTGACAAGACTAGCGTCTTAATGTCAAAGCCCCTCTAAAGCGACTTACTCAACTCATCAGTCATACGATGTAGTTAGGTACTCCAATAGTAAATCACCTTGTGAATACTCGAACTTGCTTTCCTCAAACATAGTGTATTTTTCATGAAGAAATAAGGCGGTTTCTTCTCCTAGCCAACTATGTTGTACACCAGATCGCGGTTAGCTACAGACCTCAATGCCCGATCTACGGAATCGGAGTATCTGAGGTGTGGCTTGTCCGCGGTCGGTGTGTACATAACTGTGGCTGATCTCTCCTTATCGTGGCGCTTGTAACAGGAAACACGATCCTACGAAGCACAATCTCTCTCATCAATGCTAAGAACAAAAAATCTCGACCAAACCTCTTAGGTGTTTAGGTATTGAACGGGCTCTAGTCCCTACTTGCAAGACGGCCTTTGAGCCTCCGAATTTACCTAATCCAATTCTAGAAGGTATTGGGGAACATCCGTCCGGGTAAAATCGTAGCGCGACGGGACACATAAGCCACTCTCCAAAAAAGCGGGATCAGCTCCGGGCTGATTTGTCGGAGAGGATGGGCTGGCCGTACCAATTCATCGACCTCGACGCTGCCCAGAAGCAGGCCAGGCGCCAGTCGCTTGACAGGCACGCGGCGTGCGCGCAGCTCTCGGCATTGGTCCCTATTGCCGTCGTCCTGCTCTTCCGGCTCGGATCATGGCTAATGAAGCGGGCTTCGCCGCAACGCGGAGTGTATGAGGCTGTTCCGGCTTCTCCGGCGCTGAAGCAGAGAAGAAGGAGTGTCCCGGGCGTCTGGGTTGGCTCTTTAAGGAGGATCGTGTGGTGGTTAGGCGACGATGTCACGTTCCTGGGGATGAGCTGGGGACAGAGGGATCAGATATTCGTTGGTGTTGGATGGACTATTTGGCTTGTGTTCTTGTGTATGATCGGGACTGGAAATGGTAAGTCTGATTATGCAATCTGATAACTGTTAAAGTAAAGGTACGTAAAAAAGCTGACTTGATCTAGATTATCTTCACTTGACAAAGCGATTCGGACAGGTCGCGCTATCACAATTCCCATTACAGTACCTGATGGCGCTCAAGAGTCTCAATCCTATCGCCTTCGCCTTCGGGTCTTCTCACGAACAAGTTAATCGATGGCATCGTGTTCTCGGCTGGGTCATTTATTCCCTGCTCTTCACGCATGCATGCCTGTACCTCAACTTCTACGTCCAGGAGGGCATCTTGGCTGAACGACTTGTCCGTCTGATTCCAGCACTCGGCCTTGCCTCGATTATCGGTATGAGCTTCATGAACGCCACGGCTGTAAAGCTCATCCGCGACTATTCCTACCGAGTCTTCTTTATCACGCATCTCATAGTAGCAATGCTACTCCCACCAGCTATCTTCTTCCATTCCCACCACGGAGGTCGCCAGTACGTGATTGAGGCCCTCGGCGTCTTCCTCGTTGATATCGCCAAGCGCAGGTTCGATACCGTCACTGCACCCGCGACTTTAGAGCTCATCCCAGGTACAAGTCTTGTCAAGATCGTAGCCGGCATTCCCCCTAAGAAAATCGACCGCTTTCGCAAATATCCCGGGATGCACGTATACCTGAGCCTTCCGCCTGCTGCTCGTCGTAGTTCTATCTTTTCGCCATCGTATCTCCTCTTTGAATGCGTGTTCAACCCATTTACGATTGCATCGGTGGATGAAGAGTCGGGGGATCTGACTTTAGTTGCGCGACGTCATAGGGGGCCCATGACTAGAGCCCTGACTCAATATGCAGAAGATGGGTTGGACGGCACCAAGGTACCGCTCAATATTGATGGTCCCTATGGGTGCGCGACGTGGTTTCCGAATTTAGGAGGCCCAGAGTTCCATCGCGTTCTTTTAGTCGCTGGTGGAGTTGGTGCTACCTTCATCTTACCTCTGTACCGGTACGTATATCCACCCTCCCTATTCAAACAAGCTTTTCTTCTGTAAACATGTTCGCATAAATACTAACTAGATTGCAGTAAGTGGATAACTTCCTCTAATCATTACTTGCTATATCAAGTCCCCTTATTTAGGATATATATGACTAAATGGGGTAAAGTATCAGTATATGGATGCTTGCCCAATCCTGATCTCCACTTATTTCCCCAGAAGACTAATATTTAACAGGGTTAATTGCGAATGAAAACCCAGCAGCTCGCGTACAGATGGTTTGGGCAGTCCATGGTGCTGGAGATGCCACTTGGCCTGTCACGAATACTACGGAGAGCGTTTTAGACGACGAGAGCATCCAGCTATTCCTAACCGGAAACATCCTCGCGAACGATAGTTCAGAACCTAGGTCAAGCGATGAGAGCGAAGCGGTGGAGTTGACCAACATGTCTACCGGCGCCGAACAAATTCATAAACGTCCCGATTTACAGAAGATCGTCGACGATCTCTTCAGACATGGGGTAGAGGAACGAGTCGCTATATTGGTATGCGGCCCCGAAGAGATGGCTCGCGAGTTGAGGTCCTACGTCGGAGTTTGGGTTAAGAAGGGTCGGGACGTATGGTGGCATAATGAAAGCTTCGCGTGGTAATCTCAATTATCTTAGAAACTCGCCACGCATAAAGAATACGTTAGAACTCGAGTTTCAGAACGGAATAGGATATGTCCTGCTGGGTAGCCCGAAATACGTCTATCTCTCGGTAGCCTTCGCCAGCCCAGCTATACAACCTACTTCTCGGGCCGATCGCCAACACTTGTATGTTCCTAAGGTATGTGTACCATATCACCCATCAAGTAAAATATATCCTTTTATAATATTCTTTTATACTCGATCCATTTAGGGCGAATTGTTATTTGGCCCTTCTTTTACGTCGCTAGCTCATAGTAAACTACCACATCTTATTAAACGGCGGATAATAATACGAAATCTGCTAACCCGCCTTTTTAATTAAGGTATTAAAATATATACAATAAAAAATATATAATATATAATAAAAATATATTATATTAAAAAAAGTATAAAAAATTATAACGTTAAAAAACGTTATAATGTTTAATGGATATTTAAGTAAAAGACGTTTTTTTATATTTATTTTATTTAAATAAGTTTTAAAAAATTTTTATATTAATACGTTTAAATTAACGAATAAATATATGGTAAAAATTAAAAATTAATAACGAATTTAATTTATTTATTAAAAACGAAGGTTAATAAAAAACGTTTTTTATTTAAATTTTTATAAAATAATATATATAAAACTTTATTATTTTTAAAGGTTACGTTAATTATTATTAATTTTATAAATAACGTATAATTTTAATTAAAATATAAATGTTATATTAAGTTTAAAAAAATATAAAATAATAATATTATAACGTTAAAAGTTATTAACGTTAAAAAGGTGTTACGGGCGAAGCGTGTAATAATAATTTATTAAAGTTATTAATACGAATAATAAATAATTAATATCGATTATAAGATGGTAAAAATAATGATTAATAATAATAATTATTAATTAAATATTATAAACGAAAACTTTAAATTAAAATGTAAATAATAATTATTATTATTAAGTTTTATTAAAAGGTTTAAAAAGTAATAACGGCGGTTAAATAATAATAATAATAATAATAACGATAATAATAATAATAAATAAAAGTTAATTAAAATTATATTATTAATATTAATTTCGATTAACGTTAATAATAAAGTTATTAATTATAAAATGTTATTAAATATTTTAAATAAACTTATAACGTTATATTATATAATATTTTTTAAAAAAATAACTTATAAAAAATAATTTTTACATTAAATAAACTACGTATTTAAATATTATTTTAACATATAAATTCTTTTATTATTTATTTATTATTAAAGGTTTTTTTTAATTTTCTTTGCTTATTATGTTTTATTTTTTTAAAAAAATAACTTTAAGATTTAATTTAAGGACTTAATAAAATGGGAGTTTATCCTTAAAAAAACCATTAAGATTAATTTTAAAACAAAGTAAATAAAAGGTATATTATATATATATACCGTGTTTTATAAATATAAAAAATTAAAAATCTTTATATAATAATATAATTATTTTTCCATTTATTAAATTTATATCGTAACATTTATTTTTAAATACACGTTATAATTAAAAGGAAGTTTTTTTAATTTTAAATGAAATGATGTTCGTATAAACGAAGGATTAAAATTAAATAATTAATTAACGATAATTATATTTTTATATGTAATTATTTAAAAGCAACACTAAATCTGCAGTGCCCATTGGCTAAATCTGCAGTACACAGCCACTGTGGCGAAGGTCCGGGCTGAATCGGTACACGCGTCGCCATACAAATCCTCATACAAACGCAAGTACTCTTTTTTCACCCCTGCCAGCCCTCCCCATCAGACATACCCTCCAATTGATTCAATTACTCCCACATCAATACATCTTCAATTGAAAAAAGAAACACATCTTTTAAAATCTCGTTCAAAGGGCTATATTTCCCCTGATTTGCATGTTTTGAATCTTTCTTTTACTCTGGTAAATTCAATTGAAAGCTGATCACTTGTCCGAGAAACCACTGTTCAGCCATACCTGGGCCACGTATCTGACCCGCGGTCGCACCCGCGGTCGCACCCACGAAAAGGGGCGGTTTTTCAACCAGAAAAACGCCCTTTATTCTGGAGCTATATAATTGAAATTGGGTTCATTAGAAAGGCTTTTAAATACGATTGTATAATACCAGCTTTTCTTCAATTGAAACTGTATATCAAGTACGATGCGGCTGCTTGAAGTCGTGGTTGAAATCAGGTGAAATTGGTGTTCCTGGCCGTGGCGCTAGTCGCGAAGTGGCTAAAAAGGATACCTTCATTTGTATGGAGGATTGTATGGCGAAACCTGTACCGATTGAGCTCGGACCTTCGCTGTGGCAGTGTACTGCAGATTTAGCCAATCAATACTGCAGATTTAGTGTTGCTCTTATTTAATGTTAATTAAATTTTTAATTATAATAAATTTTTTAATTTTTTAACTTAATTTATGATAATAAGTAATTGTGCTTAAATATTATTAATTATTTTTAATAAATGTTATTATTTAATGAATTAAATATTACGATTAAAGATTAATTAAATAATTTTAAATTTAAATGTTAAAAAAATAAGTTTTATTATAAATGTGTTAATTGTTTTTATACGTTTATTTATTTTATTTATCCTTAAAAAAATTAATAATTTTATTTTAAAAAAATATTATTAAAATTTACATTTATTAAGTTTATGAAAATATTTATAACCGTTATTATTATAATGGTATTTAATATAAATATTATTAAAATAATTAAGTAAAACGATATAATATTTAAATATGCTTTTACGAAATTTACAATTAATATAAGCATATTTTAAAAGCAAAATAATGTTAACCATTATTATGTAAATGGTTAAAATTTATTAAAAATTATTATTATATAAAAATAAATTTAATTAAAATTTACCTTTATGGTTAATAATAAATGAAAATATAAGCTTAATTTCTTAATAACGATGTAATTAATTATAATAATATTTATTAAAAAAAATAATCCATTAAATTTAAAGTTAATATAAATATTAATGAATTATTTATAATTAATATTAATTAATTTATATATTTAAATTATTTATTATCGAAATGAAAATGTTATTTATATATATTATTTTAATTTTAATTAAAACTTAAACGGTATAACGAATTAAATTAACGTTATTAATTAAATTTAATTTATTTTTATTACCCCCGACAAAAGAATTTTAAATAAAAGGTTTAAATTAAATAAAGAAATAATTCTTTTTTACCGGATTTTAATTAAAAGTTTTAACCCAATTTTAATTAAAACCGGTATTATTATTAAATAATATAAATATTTTTAAATTAAAGTTAATAAAATTAATAAGTTTATTAATTTATTTAACCACATTAATTTTTCGTTTTTAAAAATTAAACTTTATTAAAATAAACATTTCAAAGCGTTAAAAATTTTATATAAAATTATAAAAATAAAAAATGTTAAAAAAAATAAATGAAAATTATAAACCTTGAAAAAAGAATGTTAATTAAATTAATTCATTAAAATTAATTTTCTCGTATATGGAAAAAAAATTTAAATTATATTATCCGAACGCTTTTTATAATATTTCGTAAAATAAAACGATTATATAAGTTATTTTAATTTTATATGTATTTATATAACGTAAAAGTTATTAATAAATTATGTTTATTTTAAATTAATTCTTAAATATATATATAATATTAAAAGGTATTACGTTTTAAAATATTTGTACGCATTTATAACGTATTAATTATTAATAAAATCTTCGAATTACGTTTAAAATTATTAAGTACGAATATAAAAATAATGTTATAATAATTATATATTTAATATTTCTTAATTATGGTGCGGATAAAGAATTAATTAATATAATGAATTATTTATAAAAAATTTTTAAAAGTAAATAAATAAATATTTATATAAATAAATAATAAACATATAATATTTATTTATTTAAATAATTTTATAATATTAATTTTTTAAATATTTACTTATATAATATAAATAACATTATATTAAAAAAAGTAAACACTTAAATAAAATTAATAAATATTTATGTGCGAAGTCATAAAAAAAGCTTATAAAAGTTAATAATATTTATTATAAAAAAAACGAAAAAAGAAAATGAAAAAAAGAAATGCGTTCCATTTAAACTTAAATATTTAAGTAAATACCTTTCTTTAATTATTTACTACATTTAACTTTTAATGAAATATTATTTTTATCATTTACCTCTTTAACCTTATGTCCCTTAAATAATAATGAAGCTTCGAAAAAAATATATCGTTATTTATTAATTATATAAAATTTAATTTCAAAGGAAATTTTTAAGCCGGTTAACTTATTTATATTAATTTACCTTAAATATGCCCTTTTAACCAAATTAATTATTTATTTTATCGAAGTATATAATTTTTAACGATTTTACAAGGTTTTAATTTTAAATTAAATGAAGTTTAAACCACTTTAAAAAAAATACGAAAAATATTAAAAAAAGGTTAAATTATGTTTTAGCGGTTTAAATATCCGATAATATTATAATCGATAAAATAAAATAATATAAAATAAAAGAAAATAACGTTATTAATATAATTATTTGTTAAAAAAATAAATTATTAATTTAAAATGTATTGTTTTTTAAATTTTTAAAATAATATAAAATATTTAAAATTATTTTCCAAGTTATTATTACTTGTATTTTTATTATATTTTATTTAAATATTTAACATTTAAAGTATATTATATAATGTGGTTTTAAATTATCCCCGAAATCGGTTATAAGCGTTTATTTTTTCTTTAATCTTAATAATATATCTTTTATTTTAATCGAAATTTATAAGTATTATTTTATTTAATTTTATTTAATTAAAAATATTAACATATTATTTATTTAAGTAATAATAATGCTTCGAATTTTATTTTTATTTTTTTTTATTAATTATTAATAAAATTTATATTTTATTAAGAAATTCCCGGCGTTAAAACGTACTTAAATAAATACTTTCGGCGTAATTAATATATTTAAATATTTTTTAAAAGTTTTTAATTTAATTTAATAATTAAGGTAATTGCGAAATTTTTAATTACGTTATAATTTAAATAAGTAAAATATTTTGTAACGAATATATTACTTTAAAATTAAAAATAACTTAAGATTTTTAATAAAATTTAAGTTTTATAATATCATTTTTATTTAAGTTTAAATAGGTTTTAATATCGTTATAAAACGATAATTTATTTTTTATAACTTCATATATAACGATTTTTAAATAATTTAATATAATAAAAATAAACTTTTATTAATTTATATTTCATTTTATAAAATCCATAAATTTAAGGTTAAAATTTACCGAATAATTTAATTAATTAAATACATTCCTTTAATATAAAAATTTTTTCTTCGTAAATTTAATAAAGATGTGGTAAATAATAATCGTAATTTTAAAGTAATAAATCGAAATATTTTTAACATTAAAAATAAAGTAAATTATCTTAAATAAATAAATAAATATAAGCGTATTTGCGGTTTATTATATAATAATATTTATAATTAAATGTTTAAATTAATTATAATGTAATTGCTTTTAATTTAAGATTAATTAAATTAATATATATCGTTTTATTTAAAAAAAATAATAAAATTATTTTATCGAATTCGATATAATACACCATTCGCATATATAATATTTATTTAATGTTTAATTAATATTATATAATTAATATAAATGAATAATAAAAAAAACGATCGTTACTTTTTATATAAAAAAGTGTAAAAGTATTAAAATATAACGATAATTCGTTTTAAACCTTTTTTATTAACGAAATTAATATTTATATATAACGATATAATTTAATAAATAAAATAAACGTTATTAAAAAGGTTTTTAAAGTTTTATAATAAAGTAAATAAATAAATTTAAATGGATATTTATTATTATTTATTAATTATATTTATTCGATTAATTTATAATTATATTTTAATATAAATTTTTAATTATATATTTAAATTAAATCGGAATATCTTTTATTATTATTATTATTTTTTATCGATATATTAAATAACTTTAAATAATCGGAAATAAACGTTAAAGTAACGTAAAATAAAAAAAAAAAAAATAATTATTACCTTTTAATACGTTAAAGAAATTAATTTTTAACTTGGTATATAATTTATAAAAAAGCCTTAAACTAATTATTTTAATAATCGTTTTATATAATTTTAATATAATTAATTAAACGGGATAAAGCGTTTAATTTACTTTTAAAAATTTTAAAAGTTTCGGGAATTTCGGGAGTTTCGGGCGTTGGTTTAATATTATTAAAATGGTTATTAAAGCTTTTTTTATTATTTTTATTATTTAAAACGTTAAAAATAAAATTTATTAACTTTGGTATTAATTTATTATTACTTAAATAATTAAAATTTTAAAACAATTTAATTACGTTTTTTAACCGATTATATTTAAGTTTTTTTATACGCGAACGGTTATATTAATGTTTACGCTTTTAATTAAAATCGTAATTTTCGCTTAAAAACTTAAAATTATGATTAAAATTAAACGTTTAATACTTAAAATTAAAATTCTCGTATTCGAAATTAAAATAATTATTAAAATTTAAAAAATATTCGTTTATTATACATTATTTAAAAAGTTTATCCTTAATTTTACGTTTCCGATTATAATTAAATTTATTATAATTAAAATTAAAATTAAAATCGTTATTAAATTTCATAAGGTATTTATTATTATTATGTGTTTTAAATTTTTTAATTGGAAATCTTTTTTTATTTAAAAATTTACGTTTATTATTATTTAAAAAGGTATTTTCCATTAAAACGTCATTAAACCGTGGAATGGTATAAGTGTTAATTAATAATTACCCGTATTAATTTTTTATTTTATTAAAAGAATAATTTTCATTATAACATTTACGAAGGTAAAATTTAAAGGCTTTTAAATTTTTTATAAAAAATAAAAATATCGAAGTTTAAAAAAAAAACCAAGTAAAACGAATAAAAATATATTTATAAAGTATTTTATATAATTTATGGAATTTTATATT
The DNA here is from genome assembly GCA_022836615.1 of Annulohypoxylon bovei var. microspora. Classification (NCBI taxonomy): domain Eukaryota; kingdom Fungi; phylum Ascomycota; class Sordariomycetes; order Xylariales; family Hypoxylaceae; genus Annulohypoxylon; species Annulohypoxylon bovei. Next base: position 56,035 of record MU405385.1, read on the forward strand.
ATAATAATTCGTTATTAAATTTAAAGTAAATGTTATTTTTTTATTTATGGCTTTAAGTATATAATATAATAATATGGTATATTTTTTATTACGTTTAAAAAATGGAATTAAGTGGGCTTTATTTAATAAATGATATATTAATGGTAATAAAAGTATTATATTATTATAATTCGCATTTTATATTATTTTAAAATTAACGTTCGTATTATATTTCGCGATATTTTTAAATATTATTTATTATTAATAAATAAAAAAGATTATATGCGCGAAGTTTACGTATATAAAACGTAAAATGAAACGATATAATTCGATATTAATTAAGGGCAAAGCCTTGTATCCACTAGTCACGTGATATAGCACCTGTATATAGCCAGCCATCGTGGCCTCTTCCCACGATCTTATCACTTAGCTACATACATATCACTTAGCCAGCCATAACTTTCTTAGATGGCTAGCCACTCGTTATAGATACCAGTTCTCCCTTGATCAGAGACCCCTCGCCAGCCTAGTTGTTGCCGTAGCTGTCTCTAACCAAGTCCCCGGTTACTAGAGCCCTGCTCCAAAACAAGTGGCAACCACCACGCGGACTAAATACCGGGCATCCTCAGCTCTTTAAGAGGACCGCAGCACGCATCATAACCTCGCCAGCCTGATCAGCGAAACCTGTTCTTTTTCTTTGCCTAAACACGCTCTATCGATAGCTTTCACAACGATACCTTCAAGCTATCAAAAAGAAAGAAAGCGCCTCACAGCCCTAGCACAAGGAGAAACGAAATACCACGACAAGACCACCATGACAGACTTCACATCACCCTGATCACCAGGACATCTCATCTTTCACCCTAATCACCGGTTTTTCTCTTTCTTCGATAGCTTTCGCCAACAACGTCAACTTCAAACTATCGAGGGAGGAAAAGAGACCTAAAACTAAAGGCATACCACCGCACTTTTCCCTGCTGCTTATACGAATACTACAATACCCACGACAAGATCACCACAACAAAACCACCATCCTAATCACCTTATTTTTCGACGATTTCCCACAATCCTGACTTCCCACGATCGTTTTCCCCCCGATTCCATCGATTTCGCCGACCTCACAATCTTTTCTATTAAGCCCCACTAGCTCACCGCCATATATACCCACTTACCAACACATCGAAAACCCACTAAACCCTGATCAATACTAGCCATTATATATCGCAGATCCCCGAGACATATACATTAAGGCGAAGGCCATGGCGTGATTTTGATATATCGATATGTACGAAATATCTTGAAGTTTTCCACGAAAAACTTAGGACCTACGACGAGCTGGCAAACACCGCAACACACAAATACCAGATATATTTCAAGACATCGATACAATAACACCCTAATTAATCTATTAATCATCTACAACAAATTCTTAATCATCTATAGCATAGCAACACGGGCACTAAAAAACCAACCTATCACAAAGAGACCACGATCCTACCAACCACGGCATTCATAGCAAACAACTTACTTAAACCACTTTTACCTCACATTCCTTACACCGTTTCATTCTTATACGACGATCAATCCCTCATCCACACGATACACTCACATACCTATTGTCAAGATTAAACCTTAAATCTAGGGCTTAATACAAAGAAGGCCCAATACAAAAAGGCGTACTTATTAAATATATCTTATTATACTTATTATTTCGTGATCAAATTTAACTATCGCTTTATTATTGTTTTATTTTATTTTATTTTACCATTATTACGAAAACCTTCGCAATAACAAAAAAAAGGGATAATTAAAGGCAAAGCCCCGTATCCACTGGTCACGTGATACAACACCTATATATAACCAGCCATCGTGGCCTTTTCCCACGATTATATCACTTAGCTACATATTTTTACATACATATCACTTAACCAGTTATAACTCCTTTAAATAACCAGCCACTCGTTATAAATACCAGTTCTCCTTTAATTAAAAACCCTTTGTTAGCTTAGCTATCGCCGTAATTGTTTTTAACCAGGTCCCCGGTTGTTAAAGCTTTGCTCTAAAACAATATATTAATTAAAATTATTATATTTAAATGTAAATCTTTTATTCGATAAATTTTCGAGTTTTTATTATAAAAATAAAAACTTACGTGGTATTATTTAATAATAAAAATTAAAAACGATAAAATATAAATTTATGGAAAATTTATTATTAATAACGAAAAATAAAATAATAATATTAATTAATATATTTTTTTTATTATATTTTAATATATGAAAATAATATAAACTTTTATATAAAATATTATTAATAAATATTTTAATGAATTTATTAATTTTATAAATGTTAAAATATAAGTATAAAAAATTTAAAAGATGTATTATCGGTTTAATTATTACCTTAAAACCACTTTTTTCTTAACGTTACTTTTTTAATTATATTTATTATCGATGTTAATAATTTAATTAATTTTAAGTTAAAAGTAAGCTTTAACGTCGTGGATGTTAATGATTTTTATATTAACGGTTATTAATTTAACGATTATTAATTTAATAATTATTAATATATTAATAATTAATAAATAATAATTAAACGTTATTAATTTAAAGATTATTTACCGAAAACATTTATTTATTATAAACACCTTCGTTATTATTTTAAACATTTTTAATTATAATATAATACGTATAATAAACGATATTATAATAAACATTTCTAAAGTTTAAAGCATTAAATATTAACATCGAAAAAAACTTATAATAACTTAAATAATTAATGAAAATATTTTTATTTATTTATATTATAAGTTTTTTTTACGAAATAATTGTCGTTTTGTTTTAAAGTTTTTTATTATATGTGAAATGTTAAAATTGTTTTATATTAATTATTAAATCGTTAAATTATACCATAATATATTAAAATTAATATAAGAATTAAAGGCTTAATAAAATAATAAAAGAAAAGTAATGTATGTTTAAAATAATATTCTTTAATGGTAATTTAAAAAATGGGTTAATGGTTAATAATAATGGTTAAATATTTAAATAATTTTAAATTTTATAAAAAAGGGTAAAAAAATGTTCTTTAAATTAGGTGATAATTTATATTAAAATAAATTTATGTTTTTCTTTTTTTAAAATTCGTTCCATTTACTTCGCCTTTTTATATTTATATATATATATTTACGTAAATGTTATTAATTTATTTTTACTTATTTCGTTTTTTTATATTTATATATATACATTTACATAAATATTATTAATTTATTATTCATTATTATAAAATTATTTATATGGAAATAATTAATTTAAATGTTAAATTTAATTAAAGTTAATTATTTCGTAAAAGTTAAATATAATTTTAAATAAACTTATATAAAAATAATATACGTATATTTATTCGAACGAAATAATTAATTAAATGTAAAGTTATTTTGTATTAAAATAATAAAAAGCCTGAATTTTATTTCGCTTATTTAACGTATTACCATTTATTTTTTTTTAAAAAAACTTTTATGTTTTAACGACGAGGCGAATGTTATTTAAACGGTATTTATTTCGTCGTAAAACCTTTTTAATTTATGTATACGGTTATTTTATAATTTAAAACCTTAAATGTAAAATTATTATTAAAGTTATTATAATTAAAAATAAAGGCGTATAAATTATATAACGCATTAAAATAAGTTATTTTATTTAAATAAAATGTGTTTTTAATAAAAAAAAAAATTAACATAATAATTTAAGTTTTAATAATGTAAATTAAAATGTTATTATATATATAATATGTAGGTATTTTAATTAAATGTTTAAGTAAAAGTTATTTTAATGTTTTTTATTTTTAACGAATAAATTAAGTTTATTATCGTATGTAATATATTAAAACTTTTGGAAATTTATTTAATTTAATTAAAATATTAATCGTTAATTGGTTAAAATTAAAGTAAAATGGATGGCTTTTACGTTATATGTTTTTATGTTAATTATTTGAAATTTCATACGAATTAATTAACTTATAAAAATTAAAATATATTTATATAATTTTAAGGTTTAAAAGTTTTTATCGTAATAATATTAATATAATATTAATATTATAAAATAATTTTAAAAATAAAATATTTATTTATATTATTTATTACTACCTTTTAATATGGTTAATACGATATATTAAATTTATATTATTATTAAATATAATACCTTTTATCGCTTATTAATAAGCTTTTTATAATATTTACACTTAAATAATTTTAATGGTTTATAAGTATTATATTTAAGATTTAACGATTTTTTATTAACTTAAATAATTAAAACATTATGGCTTTTACGTGGTTTATTATTTTAAGCCTTTTTTACGTTTATTAATTAAACGCTTTTATTTTTTTAACGTATTATTAAATCGTTTTCGTTTTAATTGCTTTTGTTTTCGGAATTAATAAAATTAATAAAAGATTAATTAACTTTTCGTTTTTTATTATTAAAGGAAAATGTAAAAAGCGTTTTATTAAATATGTAATTTAAGGTTATGGGAATTATAATGGCGGTGTTTATATAAAAAGCCGAATTTTAATTAATTAAAATAAACTTAATTTAAGAAGTTAAATATTATTACGATTTTAATGAATTAACATTTTAAAAGGGTTAAGTTTAACGGATAATTTTATTAAAAATGTTTTAAGTTTTATAAAAAACGGTTAATTTTTTTATTTCGAAGAATTTTTTAATAAATTAAACTTACGAATTATGGTACCTTTTTCGTATAACGATTATATAAATATTTAAAAACTTTTCATTTATATTAAATGAATTAATAAAATTAACATATTAATGTGTTTTAAAGATTACAAGATATTTAATTAATATGGAATTTTTTTTATAAAGTATTAATGGTAAATTAATTACGAAAATGGTTTAATAAAACTTATTATTTTAAAACGTTTTAAAGTAAAGGCCTTAAAAATTACATTTTAATTTAATAAACCAAGTTATTATATTAATTTAAAAATCGGTAACGATAAATTAAATTCGTTTAAAATTTTATTTTATAACGCTTAACTTTTTATTAATAATAAAACATAATTAAAATTTACATACGAATAAATAAAATTAAAATTCACATGTAAATGCACGAGTTAACATTATACGGGACTCTTTTATTTATTTTTTTTAAAAAAAAGGTTATTTAAATTTTCCCTTTTAATTATAAGGGGTAATATAATAAAGGTTAAATTTTAAAAGTTTATTTAAAGTTACGCACGTGGAATTAAATTTTAATATATAATTACAAAGGCTTTAAATATATTACTTTTAATATTAAGCTTTAATTTATTTTAAAAATTTATCTTTTTTTTAAATAAAACGTTTATTATTATTATCCCGTAATTAATAATATTTACAATTAAATTAATAATATAATATCGCTTTAACGTGGTAATATTTTTAATAAATTTAACGTAATAATTAAACTTAAAAATTTCTTATTAATTAAGTTAATATTACCGTATAATATTAATAATAAATTAATTTTATAACATTATATTTTATTTAAAAAAAGGTACCATAATATCGGTTTATTTTAAACGATACGTATAAAGATAATTTTTAAGTAATTAAATTTAAATTAAATTTACAATATTTAACTTATTTAATTACCACGAATATAACTTCTACACCTTATTTATTAACATAATATTCGTAAACGTAAAAAATTATTTATAAAACCATTTTATTTTTTTTTAATTATACATTAATTTACTTATTATAATATTTTTAATATATTTTTTTTTAATAACATACCACCCATTTAATATTTACGTATAAATATTATTAATATAAATTAAAACGTTATTACTTTATTTATTTAACTTATTTCCGTTTTACTTATTATTAATAAAGTTAAAATAAAGTTATATATATTATAAAAAATTCCTTAACTTAAATCCCGTCGCTAAGGAAATATTAAAGTTATAATATATAATAAAATAAGTAATTTATAATAAATTTGGTGGAGGTTTAATAAGTTATAAGGTTAATAAATCGATGAACCTTTTACATTTTTTATTATTTTTACATTTATTTACAATAAAAAAGTAATAATTATAACGATAAAAAAAGTAAGTTTTACGATTTTATGTGGATAATTATATGTAAATTTAATTATATATTAATTTAACGTCGTTTTTATAAACCTTTAATAATATATATTAAAAGTTTTTTCGATATATATTTATAAAATTTATTATAAACGATGTTATTTTTAAGATAATTAATATTATAATATTATAATATAAATTAATACGATATATTTATGTATTATATATTAATATTTAAAAGATTTAATTAATATATAAAAAAAATGAATTTTTATTTTAATAATTAAATTTTAAATTTCATTATATTTAAATACATGGTTTTATATTACTTTTATCCCGTTACATTATTAATAATATCATGTAATTATTTACCGCGTATTATTAAAAATAACGAATAAAATTTTTTATATAAATTTATTTTTAAGGTAATTAACATTTAATATAAAATTTATACACTTATAATTTACACCGATTTAAATAATTAATAAAAATAAATATCATGGATAAACATTTAAAATAAATATAAAAAATATACATATTAAAAAAAATTATAATTAATTTTAACATTTAAAAAAATAAGTTTTATATAAATGATTTTCGATACATAAAGTTACTTAATATTAAAATAACACACATTACTATTTTCATTTAAAAAAACTTTCGTTAATTTATTTTACTTGTTTTATTATAAAAATCTTTAAGTTTATATATTAAAGTAAATATACGATTATTAAATATTTTTTAACTTAAACTTTTAAATTAAATTAAAATTATTACATATATAAATCGTATTACATTAAAATAAGTTATTTTTATTTAAGTAAAATGTATTTTTTTTAATTAAAACATTAAATTAATAAGAAAACGTAAAGTTATTTCGTATTAAAACAATAAAAAACCCGAGTTTTATTAACGTATTATCATTTATTTATTTTAAGGAAAAAAAACCTCCATTAAATATAAAGTTATTTAAAAATTATTAATTAAATTAAAATTTAAATATAATTTAATATACCGTAAATTCAAGTTAATATTAAAACATTTAAAGATTAAATTACCCGTTTATAATTAAAAGAAAATAATTCTTAAAAAGAAATTCGTAAGTTTTTTTAAATTAAATATAACTTTAACGTTAATTTATAAACCTTTTAATAATAACTTTAAAAATAAAGTTTTTATAAGAATAAATTTAATATTAATGTTATTAAAGCGGAAATCCATTAACTTTTTTAAATAAAGTTATTATATTTTTATATTATTAATTATTTAAATGAAAAATAACTTGGAATTAATATATTAAAACGATTTTTAAAACGTAAGTTAAAAAAATGGAAAATAATTCGTTACGAAAAAGTTAATTACATTCCCGAACTTGTAAATATTATGTAAAAATATTTTTATAAAAAAGATTATCGCGACGATTTAATTTTAATTTACTTATAATATAAATATAAATTAATAATTAATTATGTTTTTTTTATTTAAATCCGAATGAAAAACGGTATAAAAAAACGAATCGATAATTTAAATTAATAATTACATAACATAATGGAAGTAAATTAATTTATTAAAAATTACGAATAAACATTAAATGTTTTCGAGGAATTAAAGAAAAATAATATTCGAAAATGTATTCGTAATTATACATACATTTTTATTATAAAAGATAAATTATATAATGTATACCATTAATAATACCCGGACATTATATAATAACGCCGTAATAACCGGTTAAGTTACGAAAAACGAAAAAATAAAAAATTTATAATTTTAAATTTTAATTATATATAATTTATAAATAATTATATAAAGCTTCGTTTTATTAAATTCGAAATTTACGTTTACATTAATACGTATTTTCATAAAATTTTATAATATAACGTTAATAAATTTAATTTTTTTTTTATAAACGTATTAAATTAATATTTATTCGCCATTAAAACGTTAAAGTTTCGATTATAATTTACCCGAATAAATTATAATGTTAAAACCTCGTTTATAATAATAACGCATTTTTAATTTATTATACATAATAAACCAACTATAACCATAAAAAATACAAATAATATAAACCGCGATTAAATATAAAGCTACGTGTTTTAAAATTCGTATAAATGAAGGATTAATAAATAAAATAAAAAAATCGAGTAATGGTGGGAATAATTACTTTAAAAGATCGTACGTCATTAAATCGTAAATTCATTAAATTTAAATATTTTTTAAACTTAAATTAACATAATTATTTAAACGTATTTTAAGTTTTTTATTAACACGAATAAATTCGATAAAAATTTAATATTAAATTAAATCGCGTTATATATTATATACGAAAATATTTTACGATAAAAAATCGTTAAATTTATTAAAAATTAAAATATTCATTAAATTAAATATTATTTAAGTATAAACCATATTATTATTAATTAAATTAATAAAATATGAAATAACTTTAAAAATATTAAAATATTAAATTATGGTTAAAATATTAAAAGTAACTTAAAATTATAATAATTAATAAAGGATTTAAGCGTTTTATTATATAAATATAATTTTAATAATTTCTTTACGTTAAAAACGCAATGTATTTACGATAAATAATTAATAAAATATCCGTTAAGACGTATAAAAAATCGAAAATTATTATATATATAAAGTTATTTTAAATTAAAAGCTTATTTTAAGCGATATGTAATTAAAGGTAAAGAATTAAGGTTAATATTTAACGAATTCTTTTATAATAATTTAAAATAATATAAAAATTAATTAAATATTTATTAAAAAAATATAAAAAAAGTTTGAAAAAAGGTGTAATTACGAAAGCATGAGGTTAATAAACTTATTAATTAATTTAAAAAAAATGTTTAAATTATAAGGTAATTTCTTAAAAAAAAAAAAGAAAACCATCGTATTTATCGTGATTAAAAATAAAAAAAAAATAATTATTATTTCGCATATTAACCACGTTTTTTACTTAATGTGTAATTAAAAAAAGTAATAAATAAACATTATATTAACTTTAAATTAAAATTTAAATTTAATAATAATATGTCCATTATATTTTAATAAATTACCGTTATAACTTAAATAATTTAACCATTAAAAAAAAACACGCCACATGGTGCATATATATTTTAATTTATAAAAATTAATTAATTAAACTTTTCGTATTAAAAATATTATTTTTTTATTTCTAATTACTTTATTTTAATTATAACCATTTTTTTTATATACTTTTTATTATTTATAATATTATTAACTTTTTATTATTATTATAATTAAATTAAATTATTAAGTATCATGTAATTTAAAACATTATTTTTATTATTAATTACACTTTTTATATCACCCCACTTTATAAATACCAACATTGTAATATAAACCATAGTGCCAAGTATTAGTATTTTTTATTTTAAATATTTTTAAAATTATTTTTTATTACTTTATTTTTTTATTTTAAATAATAATAAAATTAATTATAACTTAATATATTTCGTTTATTATATATTAATTAAAAATAAGTGGCTTTATAATAAAAATGAAATAAATTATTTATATTTAATGGAAAATTTTAATGTAAATGTTTTTTCCATTATTTGTTTTTTTAATTATATTTTTTATAAAAAATTTTATTATTTCTTCATTTTTATATACTTAAATTATAAACTTAATATAATTCATTAAATTAAATAATTATTAATTATATAATAATTTAATACCTTATTATATTAAACTTTAATAATTAAGTATTTCTTTATAATAATTTATTTAAAATTTAAAAAAATATCGAAATCTTTTTTATTTTATAATATAAGATTTAAATTTTACCATAATTTAATAATAAAGTTATTATTACACGTAACAAATGTTATTATATTATATAAGTATTTTATAAAAATTAATAAATTTATATTATTTTTCGTTTTATAAAAAATTAATTTCTTATAAATAATATAATATAATATTTTTTTAATTTATTTATTTAAATAATGTTAAATAATTTAATTAATAAAATATTATTTCATTTTAACATTTATTATATGTTTAATTAAATAAAATTATTTATATTTTTAAAACATATTAATAATAAATATAAATTAATATTATATATTTTCCATTCGTAATTACATTATTTTTTCGAATAACGCGCATTATATTATAACCGGAAATTATATAACCTTTATAATATTTCTTATAAATTTTTATTTACACGTTTTATTTAATTTATATTTTAAAATAATATTAAATTAAAACCGGGAGGTTTTTATAAAAAAAGCATTAAAAGCTTTTAAAAAAGCTTAAATACATTTCTTTTAAGTTTAAAATATAATAAAAATCGTTAATTAAAATAATAAATAATAAATAATCATATAAAATAAAGTTAAAAAATAATATATTAAAAGGTCGAATAAAGGTATATTAAATAAATAATAATTATATATAATTCCACATATAACGGATTAAAAAAATAATTATTTAAGTAAAAGTTAATTAAATTTAAAAATTAAAAAAATAAAACCAAGACTTTTACACTTTAATTTAATCTTCCTTAAAAATTACGTTAATTATTTTTAACAAGTAATTCCGAAATAAAAACAATAATTATAAGTATTAAACGAAAGAAAAGAAAATAACGTATATTTTAATTTAAACTTTTTTAATTCCTTAATCGTTATTAACGTATTATATTTTATGTATATTATTAAGTAATTAAATAATTATGGTCATTTAATATAAAGAGTTTTTTAACATTACTTTACCCGTGTCGTTTCTTTATTAAATGTTTTTAAGCTTCGATAAGGCTTATTTTTATAATTTGCCGATTAATTTTTAAACGTTATACCCGCGTTTCGTAATTATTTTAAGTTATTTAATCGATAAAAAAACTTAATTATAGCCGATTATTTAATTTATTTTAATTATCTTTTATTTAAATATAAAATATAATTAAATTTTCCATTTTTAAAGCACCTTTTTTATTCTTAAAGTATGGGTTATACATTATAATTAAAAGGATTAAATTAAAGTAATTTTTAATAACATTTTTTTTTTTCTTTTCCCTTTTTTATCTTATTTAAGGTAATTTAACATCTTAACTTTTCTCACCTTTTTTACCTTTTTAACTTTCTTAAAGGACGATTTAATAAGTTTAAAAAATTAATTAATATTTATTATTAATTAATTTACGTTTTTAAAAACATTATTATTTTTAAGGTTTTTTATTAATATGTTAATTAAATTAATAAAGGTCAAATAAAAGATAATTAAGTAATCTTTAAGGAATTTTTTTTACAAGTAATTTATAAAAATAATTAACTTATTAACGATTAAATGAATTATATATAAAATTTAATAACCGTAAGTTTATTTATTTTATTATTTAACTCCGTTAAATTAAACCGTTTCGATTTTCTTTTTTAAGATCTTTTATTAAAGGTTTAAGGTATCTTAAACATGGATTATTTGGTTTTAAATGTGGTTTATTTTGGAATTTTAACGGTTTAATAATAAATTAATTATATAAATAATACCATTATTTAAGTTTTGAATTATTAATATTTAATGTGGTACTTTAAAGTTATCCGTTTTAATATATTAATCGTTAAAAACATTTATATGTGTTACTAAAATAATGTAAATAATTTTAAGTTTTTTAATATTTATAATGGTGGTTAAATCGAAAGCTTTAAAAGCAGCGTTTTGTAAAGTTTAAAAAATATCTTTTTTATAAGTTAATTAATTAACACCATTTAATGAAAGCTCTTAAATAATTTTAATCTTTAAAAACGATAAGTATTAATTGTTATAAAACTTATATATAACCTTAATTAATTTAAAAGTTAAATAAGTTTCCCATTTCTTTTTTTAAATATTAAAGGACAATAAAATTTTAATTAATTATTTTATTATTATTTAATTATTAAAGTTTAAGTTATTAAATATAAGCTTTAAAATTAACTTGCGATTCGGGGTATTTTATTAAATATCACCATAAATATTTTTTAAAAGCTTTAATTAATTAAGGTTTAAGTTTTTAAAGTTTCTTTTAAATAAAATGGTTATAATATTCGTTTTTAAAGTTATATATAAATGACGTATAAGGGTTAAATAATTAAAGTAATAAATATAAATTCGATATAATTAAAAAAAAAATAATATAATTAAAAGGGTTTTAAAGTTATTTTAAAAAAAAAGGGATCACAATTATATGGTTTTTTATAAAAAAGCAATTTAATATCCTTAAAGAATTTAAGCATATAATAAAATTTAAATTAAATTTAATTAATTACATTATTATATTTTTAATTTAATAAACGCTTTAATATATAAACTTTTAATAATAATCGTTAATATAAAATTCATTATTTTTTTTTATTTTTTTAATGAATTTTTTTTTTTATTTTTTTTTATTTTTTATCCTTTATTATTAATTAACTTATATAACTTCTTAAGTTTAAAGTTTTTAATTAATTAAAATGTTTTTACTTAAAATATATAATTTTAATAAAGGTGAAAATAATTAATTAACTTATTTAATTAAAATGGTTATTATAAGGTGAATTACCTTTTTTCTTAAATCGTTTATTACGAAACTTGGTTATGTAATAATTATTAAACTTTTTGAAAAATCCGAGTCATTAATAATTAGTAATGACCAAGTTAAATAAATTCTTAAAAAAAGTAATAACCATGGTATTAAAAAAAAAATTAATTAACATTTTAAACGGAGGGTTAATAATGACGTTGTAACGAAAGTTAATCGTGGTCGTTTTGGAAAAATTAAAGCTTCGGTACATAACGTTATTCCAAGGCTTTATTTTTTATTTAAGTTAATTATATACCTTATAAACATCGATTTCGGGGGTATTTAAACGTTATAAGCCAAGAATAATATTTTGAAAATAATGAGGTTAAAGATTAAATATTTTATTATAAATGTTAATTTTTTTAAATACTTTAATTAAGTGGTTAATAACGTTATTAAATGTTAAAATATATGTTTTTTAATATTTTTAAAGGTGTTATTATAAAGCATTACGTCCGTTAAAAAATTTTAAAATCATCCTTTTAAAAGCTCATTAATTTTTAATTAAATTATTATTCATTTATTATTAAATAATATATTTTATAAGCTTTCTTTTTATACGTTAAAATCCGGTAAAATAATTTAATTAAAAAATATATAATTAATTTAATTAAAAATCACCAACGTGTATAAAAATTATTAATTTAATTATATAAATATTTTAACGTGGTTTTTTACCGTTATTATAAAAAACGTTTTAAATCGTTTAATATTAAAAAACATGTTAAGATATAATTTTTCTTTAATTATTAATCGATATTAAATAAATTTAAAAGCATATATAATAATTATTACTTTTTAATAAAAAATTCAATATATTCTTTTTAAAACGATAAACACAATCACTTAAAAGCCAACGTTAATTAAAATCTTATTATTATTAAAAATTTCATTAAAAATAATTTTTTAATAATAATTAAAATAAATAATAAAAACTTAATTAAATAAGTATTAAAGTTAAAAAAAACTTAAATCAAGTGTTATACGCGGTTAACGGGCTAATATAACAAATAATTAATAAAGGAAAAAAAAAAAAAAAATGCGTTTAAAAACGAAAAAAAAAAAAATTTATAAAAAGGATTTAAAAATGTAATTTAAACAAAGTTAATAATTATTTTCATCCATTTTTTATAACATTATTTTAAGTTATAACGGGGTGTGCTCCTTTTAATCTCATTTTTATCATCGTTTATAAAATTAATTTTTATATAATTTTTTCATGGTTTTTCTTAATGGGTTTAAGTGGTAAAAAGGTTAATTAAATCGTTATTATTTTAATTAACTTTTTCATAAAGTTTTTAATCGTTTTTTAAATATTTATTTTTAAATGTAAATTACCGTTATAAATGGTTAAATATTTTAATTATTAAAGGTATTTTTTAAAGGGTAAATTTTTAAATCTTCGTAATTAATTTTTATAACACATTTATTAATAATATAAATAATACATTTCTTTAAATACAATTTTAATTAAACCTTTTTATATACTTATTTAACAATATATATTCCCATTAATTTTCCTTTCATTTTAACGTTTTAAATAATATATTTAAAAATAACGTTTAATTAATCGTTATTTAAATTATATAAACCTTATACGTAAATTCTTTTTTTAACGTTATAATATGTTACCTTTAATTAATTCATTTTTTATAATATAAGGCAATTAAATTAACGATGCCCGTTTATTAAATTCATTTAAAAGATCTTTTTATAAAATTAACATTACTTTAAAAAATATAATTAAACTTAAAAATACTTTGATTATTAAATATATAAATCACAACGATATAATTTAAAGTTATATAATTATTAAACTTTCATAACATTCATTAAAAAATGAAAATTTAACGGTTATAATTAATGTTAATACTTTAATACAAGTATATTCCGAATTATTTTAACTTTATAATGTAAGGATTCATTTCGATTAAATAATTTTTACAAGTTTAACATTAAAGTATCCATTTTAAAAATCATTTAAACTAAGTTTTAAAAATCGTCTTTTTATTATTAAAATATTTAAATAAGCTTTGTAATAAAAGGTTTTTTAAAGGTGATTTTCTTAGTTAAGGTATTTTAATTAAATTATTTAAACCTTTTAAAAGATATGTATTATTTATTATTAACGGGTTTCGATTATTTATAATCGGTTAACTCGACCTTTTGGTTAATTTATTTATTAATTATTTCTTTGATTTTATCGAATTCGTACGTTTTTAAGTTTTTTAATAAGGTTCGTTCGTTATATATAATATTTTTCAAGGTGGATTTATTAATTTTAACGATGATTTTAAAAACGTATTCTTTCGGCGTTATTTAACAAGTTTTAAACTCTTTTACTTTTTTAATTATAATTACAAAAGTCATAATATAATTAATTAACTCGTAAGGGAATTTTAAAATATTTTTTATAATTATTTCATTAAATCGTTATATTTAAAATTTATATTATTTTAAATCATAAACTTTAAAGCCGTATAATAACGCTTTTTTAACCTTAACCCACATTATTTTTCCATTAATAATAATTTTAACCTTTTATTTTAAATTATAATTAATGGTCCATTTAAGAACTTCTTTAATTATACGTTTTTCACTTATATTATACCGTTTTAATTTATTTTTAATACCTTTTATCCAATTTTACACACCGGTACCATTAAACTTCAAGTATAAATAAATAATTAAATTCGGGAAAATAAAAACATAAAAAATCGAAACAAACTTCGGATTAAAGGTTATAATAAGCGGAATAATCATTAAGTTTTTTAAATTAATATTTAACGACATTTTGATTTTATCGTTTAAAAAAAAAATTAATCGGCTTTTATAAATGTTTTTAATATACTTATAAATATCCTTTATAATAATAAAATTAATAAATAATAAAAAAATAAATATAATAATATATTTATTAAAGTTTTTTAATTTAAAATTATTTTAATCGTTTTTAAAAATAAATATAAATTTATTAAATATTAATCGTTTTACAAGTTTAAAAAGTTGTTAAAAAATTTTAAAAATATATTAAATTCGAAAAATATTTATATTTTATTAAATTATAAGGTCATTAACGGTTTTTAAGCTTTCGATACGTTTTCGTTTTCGAATAAAATTATTAATATTTTTAATAACATTTACATTATTATTAAAAAGATCGTTAAAACTTTAATTAATTAAAAGTATATTAATCGGCGTATTTTTAACAATGGCGGCTTTAAAGGTTTTAATATTATTTAAACGTTATTAATTAAATTTATTAATATTAAAAGAACTTAAAATCGCATATAATAATTATAATTAATTAATTTAAAGGCGAATTCTTATTTGAAATATTAGGTTATAATAAACGAATTAAATATATTAAGCTTTTAAGGTCGGTTTAAACTTAAGTAATTACTATTAATTATTTATAAAAGCTTTAATATTTTTAAAAAAAAAAGTTCGAAAAAGTGTAAACGTATTATAAATTTAATTTTCGTTTTATTAATTATTATAAAATGTTAAAAACCAAGCATTTTCTTTCCTTAACATATATCGATTTTCTTTAATCAAGGTTTTTCGGATTTAAATTGTTCGGATTTCGGTTTAATACCGTTTCTTTTTAATTGTAAATACCATTAAAAAGGTCAAGTAATATATAAAGATCCATGTTAATTTCCATAATAAAGAATTTTATATTTAAGCCACGTAAGTTTTAATTTAATAAACCATTTTATTAATTAAGTTAATTAAATTATTAAAAGTAATTTAAATAATAAAGTTAATTTAAATAATTATTAATAATCGTTCGATTAAATTAATATAATACTTGAATTTTAACAATTATAACGTTAATATAAATAATAATTATTTCATATAATAATAAATAATTATCGTCGTTTACGGTTTTAACACTTTTTTTATGTTAATATTAAGTAATAATTTAATCATTTTACTTTATTTACATAAATAAACAAGGTTAAGTCCTTGATTAATTAAAGGGTTTTTTAAAAATAATGTTTTCATTAATTAATAATTTTAAAAATTTCCAAATATTCGAGGTTTAATAATTATAATAACGGCTTTTCAATGGGTTTTTATTTTATAATTTCGGATTCAAATTTTATTATTCATCGTATTATTATTTCTTTATTATTAATGAATTTAAAGTAAATACATTTTAAGAAAAAATTACCGATTAAAGTAGAAAATCAATTAATTCATTTTTATAAAAGTATTTTATCGTTTTTCGTAAAATTTTCAAGGTTTTTCATAGTCTTTAAATTAACCCATTTTTAAAAATTTTTAAAATACCTTTTTAAACTTTTAATTTAAAGGTTACCGGTTCAAGCTTGGTAAGGGATGTTAATAAATTAAAACCGGGAAGTTTTTATAAAAGAAACATTGGAAGTTTTTAAAAAAACTTAAATACATTTTTTTTAAGTTTAAGATGTAATGGGGATCGTTAATTAAGATAATAAATAACAGATAATCACATAAAATAAGGTTAGAAAACGATATATTAAAAGGTCGAATGAAGGTATATTAAGTGAGTGATGGTTGTGTGTAATTCCACGTATAACGGATTAAAAAAATAATTGTTTAAATGGGAATTAATTAAGCTTAAAAACTAAGAAAACGAAACCGGGATTTTTACACTTTAATTCAATACATTTTATATTTTTTAAATTAAGCGTAATTTATTTAAACTTTTAATATAAAAGTTAATAACTTTTAATGCCGATCCGAAAATTATAATAAAACATATTAATTTAATTATTTAAATTATAAAAATATTATTATCATTTATTAAAATTAATAAAAAACATTTTTAAAACGAAATTAATAAAAAAAAGTATTATTAAAAATATTTTATTAAAAAAAAATAAATAATATATTTAATTAATAAAGAAAAAAAAGAAAATAACGATGATAATATTAATATAAATAAAAAAAAATTTAAATTAATAAAATTTATTTAATTTAATAACTTAAATTTATATGTACCTTTATTATTATTTTCCTTTAACTTTAACTTTAATAATAATATTATAAATAATAATTATTTAAATCCTTTAATAAAAAATTTTAAATAATATTACGATGTTTTTAAAAAACACTTTTTTCGTTTTTAATATTAATGTTAACTTTTATTATATAAATTATCGATTATAATTATGATTTTTTTCTTTAATGTTATGGTACATGCATAAAAATAATTTATTAATATAAATTTTAATAAATTAAAGAAATTACATTTAAACTTAAACCATTATTAAAATTTATGAATATAATATTATTAAAATAATAATTTAAAAATTTCTTTTTATTTATAATTATATACATATTTACATACTTCACTTATTAATATTATATAATATAATAAAGAAATATTTTAATTAAATAAATTAAAAAAATAATTTATATATTATTATATTTTTGCGGAAACATGCGTTATTTAATTAATAATAAAGGTTTATTATTAAAATCATTTATAATTTCATTTTTTTTTATTTTTATATTATAACACATTTAATTACATTAATAATTTTAAATTATTAAATGTTTAATTAATTTATTTAAATTTACATTGTTTTTTTTTAAATAAAAATAAAATAAAAAATTTACTTAATTTTAAATAAATCTTTTTATTTATAAATAATATTATTATAACACCATTATCCTTGTTAAAATTTTATTTAATAATACATTTTATAAATAATTAAAGTTTAAAATTAATTTTTTAAATTATATATGGCATTATGGAAGTATTTTATTATATAAAAATTAACGGTTTTAAATTATTTTAAAATATAATTAAAATTTTTTTTTTTTTTCATTAATTATATTATTTAAATTTATAAGTTAATTTTAATCGATGTTTTTTTAGGAAAATTAATGTTTTTATATATTAAAATATGTGGGCCTTTTAAGTTGTTATATATAAAATGAATGTTAAAACGAAATATATTAATTATTAATTAATAATGAAATAATAATAATTTATTAACGCTTAAGTTTTTTTAATATATAAAAGGGCGAAGCTTTTTTATATACACTTTACATTAATTACGTTAAAGCTTCGTTAAACTTACACGAAAATTATATTAATATATTATTACATTATTTACTTATACTTTAACATTATATTATAATAAAAAATTTTATAATAAAAATATCTTTATAATTATTTATATGTTTTCATTTAATATAATAATATATAAAAGAAAATATTTTAATAAAATGTTTAATTTATATTTTATATAATTAATATATTTTTATTTAAGTTATTTAATGATTTTATTTATATAATATATATGTTAATTTTCTTTAAATTTATTTCTTTTTTCGTTTAATACCCATTTATATTTTTTTATTATAAAATTATTAAAAAGGATAAATATATAAAAAAAATATAAGCTTTTTTTTAAAAAATTTAATAATAACCTTTTACTTTAATTAAAGAAATATTAAAATTTAATAAAAAAACCAT
>MU405386.1:0-74599 GCA_022836615.1 Annulohypoxylon bovei var. microspora
TTACTGACTCCCTGGCAAAAAGAACACATTCCCACATGGGGGGCTCCCACCGCCCCCCAAACCCCCGGATCCTAACCCTAATCCTAACCTTACCCTTAACCTTAATCCTATCTTTACCCCTAACCCTAATCCTAACCACTAACCCTACGTGGTCTTAAGGGCTTACGTAGTCTTGAAGACCTGATCTTCAACCCAGGTCAGTTCGTTTTTATACAGCTAAGTAAAAGCTCCTAGTGGGGGTAACTAATCAACCCCTGGGAAAGTGGCCCCTGCGCTGGTTCAAAAGTGGCTTGACACGTGGTTGGAAAGGTGGCTGATTGAAAGGGTGGCTCAAAAGGGCTGCTGGATGCGTGGGCAATTGAAAAGTGGGTTTAAAAAGAGGATGCACCCAATCAGAGGGGTGGATGAATTTAACCAATTGAGAACGTTTTGCTGGTGCCAGCTAAGCTTAAAAAGGCTTATCAATCCTTATCAATTACTTATCAGTTTCTTATCAATTACCTTATCAATTACCTTATCAATTATTTAGTCATTTATTACGTAATTAAAAAAAGTTTGAGCGTAATAGTGTCCTCCGGACGGATTAAATTAAGTAATTAAGCTTCGTATAAAATGGTTGAATTTTTAAAATATATATAATGTGTAATTAAATAAAATATTTTAATAATAAAATTAAAGTATTTATTAAAATTAAATGAAATGTTTAAACATTTTAATTATAAAATAAAAAAAATATTATTAATGCTTTAAAAAATAAAATAATGGTTTTTATTAAAAACTTATAATTAAATTAAAATAATATTTTAAAATCTTAAGTTTTTAAAAGAAAATTATATTATAATATTAAATATTAAGATCCGCTTATATTTATTAATAATAAACTTATTTTTAACGAAAAAAAAGTTAAATTTAATTATTAGTTTATATTATTAAAGAATAAATTAAAAGGAAATGTAAATTATTTTAATGGTAATAAAAAAAAAATTTCTTATATTATAATTTATATTAAAAGGATAATTATTAAAAATTTTATGTTATTTATAACGGAAAAATATAAATTATTTATATTAATAATTTTTAAATAAATTATTAAATATTTATATAAATAATATAAAAATTTTAATATATATAATATAATTTGTTTTAATTTTAAGAATTTATAAATAAAAACCTTAAATTAATTTATTACGTTTTATATTAAGTTTATAAAGTTTATAAGGTTAATTTATATTGTTTTTAATAATTATAAAAAAAAATTATATAATAAATTACTTATTTAATTAAATGAAAAATTAATTAATTAATACTATGATAATAAATTAACGTTTTTTAATTTTTATATATACATTTAATATTATAATTATTAATAAAATAAAAACTTCCTTACGTAATAATAAATCTAAAAAGAAAAGATTAATAAGCTTATTATTATGGTATTAAATATTATAATATAAAATTAAAAATAAAAGGAACGAACTTTAAACCTTAATATATCGTTAATGTTTATTATATTAATAAGTAAAATTAACTTAAATTATTATAGAATTTAAATGGTGGGAATTACAATTAACGGAAAGAAAATATATATTAAATTAATATTTTTATAAATAAAGTTATTTATTCTTTAAAATTAATATTTTATTTATTATAAATGTAGTTATTAAAGTTTAAAATGTTTTATATAAAAGAAATATATTAAAGTGGAAAAGGTTTAAATAAATGTAATTATAACGAAGGTTTAATAAAATATTATAAAATTTAATAATAATAAATTAACTATTATAATAAAAAAAAAATAATTTTAAAATAAAGAAATTCTTATTTTAAGGGAGTAATGGTAATGGTGTTAAGTATAAAAGTTTATATAAAGGTATTTATTAATTTATTAAAAAGGATATTTAAAAGAAAACTTTTATTAATAAAATATTTTATAATGAAAAATGGAATAAGTTTAATAATTAAAATGTTTATTAATATGAAAATAAATGTATATATATTAATGAATATTCCTTATACCGTAAAAATGATTAAATATTTAAAAGTTAAAAAGTTAAAAAAATTTAATTTTATTATGATTTTAAACTTTAATAAAAAAGGAACTTAAATTATAAATACAATAATTAAGGTTTATATTTAATTATAAAATAAAGAAATTAAAAATGTTATATTATTAATAATTAATATGAAATATAATTTAATTATCGGTAAGAAATTCTTTATTTATTATAATATATTAATAAATTATAAAAAAAAAATTAATATTTTTAAAAGAATAAATATTAAGTTTAAATTCATAAAATATCCTTATAAATTAAGTTAATAAATTATTAAGTAATCTTAAATATTAAAAAAATATAAATTAAAAGGTAATTTTAATAAAAAAAGATAAATAATAAAAAGTAATAAGGTATAAAAGTTAAATATGTTATAAGGTGGTGTTTAAAAGGTATTAATCCTTATATATTAAAGAAAATAACCTGCTTTATTATATTTTAATTAAATGGGATAATAAAGTTTTAATATGTTAACGGATAAAGGAATTTGAAGAGGTATATTAATAGTTATTAAAAAACTTATTTAATAAAAAAGGAAGTTTAATAACTTTAAAAATAATATTATAACCTTTACGTAGGAAGATTAAGAGATATTTTAGTTTAAATATAAGGATTAAAAGGATATATTAAACCTTTAATAAAAAGGAATATAAAAAGTTAATGTTAATTAAATTATATATGAAAATAACCGATTAACTTAAAGAAAAATATAATAATTAAAATATTTAAGGCTTTTATAAATTATAAAAAGATAATTTTAATTAATATAAATATAAATTATTTAATGTGGTAATTATTAATATAATTATTTTTTATAAAATATTTTAAAGGTCGGATTAATTAAAATATAAGATAATTAATTTATACATATTTAATAAGTTTATTAATAAAAAAAAAGCAAATAAATATTTTTTAAATGATAAAAAAAAATTATAAAAAATGGCTTTAAAAGTAATATTTATAAAACATCACGAATATTTAAATATATTTAATAAGGTAACATTCGATAAATTATTATTATATTATTTAAAGGTAAATTATTATATCGAATTAAATATAAATCTTAATAACTTAAGTTATAACCTTTTATATAAAATGTTATTAAAAGAAATAAAAGCTTATAAAGATTATATTATAAATAATTTATAAAAAGGATTTATTAAATTATTATTTATTCCATAAGTAACGTTAATATTTTTTATTAAAAAGGTGAATGGTAAGTTAAGATTTTGCGTGGATTATAAAAAATTAAATTTTCTTATTTATAAAGATAAATATTTATTATTATTAATTAAAGAAATTTTAACTTAAATTATTAAAGGAAAATTTTTTTTTAAAATTAATATTAAATAAGCGTTTTATAAGATTTATTTAATTATAAGAAATAAAAACTTAATAACATTTTAAACGAAATACGAAGTTTATTAATTTAAGGTGTTATTATTTAAATTAACGAATAAACCATTAATATTTTAATGATATATTAATAATATGTTTTAAAGATATTTAAATAAATTTTATATTATATATTTAAATAATATTTTTATTTTTTCCGAAAATTAAAAAGAATATAAAGAATATATTTAAAAAGTTTTAAATTATTTATATAAAGTAAATCTTTAAACAAATATTATAAAATATAAATTTTATATAATTAAAATAAAATTTTTTAAATTTTATATTAATATTAAAAATATTAATGTTAACTTTAATAAAGTGGAGGTTATTTATTATTAATAAACATTTATTAAAAATAAAAAAACAATATTCCGTAAAATATAATTATTCTTAAAATTTTATAACTTTTATAAAAAATTCATTAAAAAATATAAATAAATTGTAAAACCTTTATTATAATTAATATAGTAAAGTATAAATATAATTTAAAAAAATAAATGTGAAGTAACATTTAAAAAATTAAAAAACTAATTAATTTAAGTCTTAATATTCGCACATTTCTCGTATGGTTGCGAAATTAAAATAAATATTAACGTTTTAAATAAAATAACGGCAGGTTTTTTATTATAAAAAAAATCTTCGGATAAACGTTGGTATTTTATAACGTTTTATTTAAAAGTGTTATATAAAGTGGAATTAAATTATAAGATTTATAATAAAAAAATATTAATAATAATAAAAGCTTTATTATATTAAAAACTTAAATTAATAAGTTAATAATATATATAATTATTTATTATAATTATAAATTATAAAACCTTTAAATATTTTATAATTAAATAAATACTTAATTTATAATAAATAAAATAAATAAATTTAATCGCATAATATAATTTTATGATTATTTATTAACTTAAAGCTGTAAATATAATTTTAAATATCTTATTTAAATTATAAAAAAAAGTATAATTATAAAAGCAAAAAAAGGATAAATAATATATGTTAACTTTATTTAAATTTATAAATAATAAATTATTTAATTAAACGATATAAATAAAAAAAATTATTTGAATCGAAGTTTTTATTTTAAATAAAATTAATTTACTTAACTTATTTAATATTATGTTAATAAATTAATTATTTTAAATAAACAAAAATAATTTTAAACTTAAAAAATATTAAAATAAAGTTACGGATTAAAATAAAAATAATTAATTAATATTAAAAAATTTAATTACATATAAAAATAAATTAATTATCCTTAAAAAAAATAACTTATAAATTTAAGTTATAAAAAAAATATATAATAAATTAAAAATAACTTATTTTAAAAAAAAAATTAAATGTTTAATTATAAAAAAATATTAATAACTTAATTTATATATATATATAAATTAATATATAAATAATTATCTTTATTATTTAATTAAAATATTAAGAAATAAAACGTTAAAATTATTATTCATTTTATTAATATCGAATAAAAAATGGAAATATATTATTATAAATTTTAAATCGATAAATAAAAGTAAATTAAAATATAATAATTTATTTATTATAATTAATCGCTTAATTAAAGCCTTATAATTTATTTTTTATTATAAAATTATAATCGTTAATGATTTTATATTATGGTTTAAACCATGGTTTAAATTATAAAAGGTGGAACATGGTATATAAAAAAATAAAAAATAAGGAAAAAGTTATTTATGGGGCGATAAGTAAGGCGGTGAAAATAAGTAATTGCTTATCGCTTTTTTACATGTAAAAAGCTTAATTAGCGCCGCGGCGTTAAAGATTTTTTTTTTTTTCGCAACTTTATTATTTTTAAATAAACGTACGAATAAAATCGCCTTTACGCCACTTTAAATTTACGTTTTTCGTGACATTTTATATAAATATTTTATAACGAATTATATAAATTAACGAAATAATTATTTATAATTATTAATAATGAAAGTTTTTAATTTATTTCGAGTTTTATAAACGAATTTTTAAAAATATATAAAATTAAATTAAACTTTTTTATAATAAAATATAAATAATTTATAAAATAAATTAAAATAACAAACGAATATATCGATTAATAACTTTAATTATTTATAAATCATTATTAAAAGAATTAAAATAAAGTTATTTTAATGTTAAATATTATATAAGTTTCGTTACCTTATAAATTATTTAATGGTTTTTTATCGTAAAAGGTATTAACGGGGAAATTAATAATATAATTTTTCGATTAAAAAGCGTGAATAAAAGCATTGGTTACATTATTAATTAAAGAAAGGATATTTTAATAAAAAGTATAAAATATAATATTATAAATTAAAGAATAAAAAGATTTTATTTATTAAATAATTAAGAAATTATAAGAATATTAAGTTTAATAAATTAATTAATATAAAAAGAAGTTTAATTTTAATATTAAAAATAAAGTATTTATTTCGATGAAATTTAAAATATTAATAAATTAATTAAATGATAAATTAAGTTATTTAATAACGTTATTATTTTATAAAATTATTAAATAACATTTAAAATAACTTAATATTTATAAATTAAAATTCTTATACATTTAAATTAAATAATAATGGTTTAATGTAAATTATTTACGAAGAAAATCTTAATAATTTAATATTAAACTAAGATTTAAAGAATTTAAGCGGTGAAATTATTAACCTTAACTTAAGGAAAATAAAATAAAAAGTTTATAAAATATTAATATTATAAATGTATTATAAAAAATTAAAATATTAAATTTAATAAATAAATTAAAACCTTAATTTAATATAATATCCGGCCGTAAATTTTAAAAATATAATTATAAAATTAAAAAAGTTTTATAACGTAAATTTTAAAGTAAATGGATCTTTAATATGCTTAATTAAGTAATTAAAAACGGTAAAAAAAAAGGTTTTTAATATTAAATATAAAAATAATAATATATTTATGTTAAAAAAAAGCGTAAAATTTAAATAAAAATATAAATAATTTTTATTAATAAAAAATTAATAAAAATTTAAATTAAATTTTATTTAATAAAAAGGATTATTATAATTTAAATTATGGTTTAAATTATAAAAAATAAAACATAATATATAAAAAAATAAAAAATAAAAAAAAGGTTATTTATAAAATAATAAATAAAATAATAAAAATAAATAATTATTTATCGTTTTTTTATATATAAAAAGCTTAATTAACGTTACGGTGTTAAAGATTTTTTCTTTTTTTATAATTTTATTATTTTTAAATAATTATACGAATAAAATCGCCTTTATATTACTTTAAATTTACACCTTTTATCACGAAAGGCGTAGATTTAAAGTGGCGTAAAAGCGATTTTATTCGTACGGTTATTTAAAAATAATAAAGTTACGAAAAAGGAAAAAATTTCCAACGCCGCGGCGTTAATTAAGCTTTTTACATGTAAAAAAATAATAAGTAATTACTTATTTTCACCGCCTTACTTATCGCTTTATAAATAACTTTTTCCTTATTTTTTATTTTTTTATATACCATGTTTTACCTTTTATAATTTAAACCATGGTTTAAATTATAACACCTTTTATAACATTTATAATTAAATTTAATAAATATAAAAAAATTTAAAATGAAATTTCATATCTTTTATAAATTAATGATTTATTTTAATTTAAATTAAAAAAAAAATTTTAAAAAGTTTTTATTATTTTTTAAATTTTCGGATTTTAATTTTAATTTAATTTTAATTTTAATTTAATTATTAATTTTATATAAACGAAAATAATTTAAATATAAAAAAAAATATTTATATAAATATATTAAAAATTCATTTATATTTTATTAATAATATATGTATTTACATTTAATTATTTCGGTTAAACTTATGAATTATTTTTTTTAAAATTTAAAATTTATAACGTTCGTAATTTATGATTTTTATTTATATTAAATAATTAAAAAGTTTTTAAAAAATATAATTATAATTAAATAACTTTTTAAATAATATTTTTTTTAATATAAATATTTAAAATATAATTATATAAAAAATATTAAAAACGAATTTAAATATAAAAATATTATATATAATTTTATTAAAAGTTACATTTTACGATTTATAAATAATAATTATATAATAAACGATAAAAAAAAAATTATTTTTAATAATATATATTATTATTAATAATGAAGTTTTAATAAAAGTTTTATTATTTTAATAATATTAAATTTTAATAATATAATTTAAGTTTAAGCGCGGCTTATTTAATTAATTAAAATTTTTATTAATAAGTTATTATTATATAAAAACCGTTATAAAAATAAATCTTTTTTTACATTTAAATAATCTTTTAATATTAATTTTTTTTAAAAAATATTTATAATAAAATTAAAGTTTTTAATTAATTAAATCGAAATATATAAATAAATTTTTAATGTAAATTATATAACGGGAAAAAATTATTATTTTAACCCGCATTTAATTTTTTTAATTATATATAATACCTTTTAAAGCTTTTCGTTTTTTATAATTTATTTTATTTTTTATTTTATATTTATATTTATAATAAAGATTTATTATTTTAATAATATTACATTTAATAATATTTTTATTAAAATAAAGCCGGCTTTTTTTATTAATTAAAACTTTTATTAATAAGCATGGATTAAGTTTAAAAGTATTTTATTACATATTTAAATTTAAGTAATATTAAATTTGCAATGCTTATTAATTAAATTTGTAATACATAACCATTATAACGAAGGTCCGGGTTAAATCGGTACACGTTTCGTTATATAAACTCCCATATAAACGCAAGTATTTTTTTTAACTTTTGCTCGCGTTTTTTCATTAAATATACCCGTTAATTAATTTAATTACTTCCACATTAACATAACTTTAATTAATAAAAGAAAGTAATTTTTTAAAACTTTTTTTAAAAAGTTATTTTATTTTAAATTTACATGTTTTAAATCTTTTTTTTATTTTATTAAATTTAATTAAAAGTTAATTATTTGTCCATGTAACCACGCTTTAACCGTACTTGGGTTACATTTACTTAACCCACGGTCGTATATATAAAAATAATTTAATTTCGAAGCTTTAAAATATAACGTATATTAATTTTAAAAATATTTAATTTAATTTATTAAAAAAGCTTTTAAATATAATTATATAATATTAAATTTATATAAATTAAAACGTTTTATTAAATGCGATGTATTTTATTAAAATAACCGTTACATTATAATTAAATTAATGTTCTTAGCCGTGGCGTTAATCGTAAATAATTAAAAAAAATATTTTTAATTATATATGGGATTATATAATGAAACATGTACCGATTAAACTCGGACCTTCGTTATGGTAATATATTACAAATTTAATTAATTAATATTATAAATTTAATATTACTTTTAAATTTATATACACTTTATTATAAAATTTTTAAGGTTTTTTTTTTCTTTTACTTAATACGGCCTTTTATAATGTCCGGGAAAACGCGACTTACGCAAGCTTTGGGGCGTTTTTACCTTCTTAAAGTTACGGGGACTAGGAAAAAGAAAAAAAAGACCTTAAAAATTTTTCTTCGCAGAAAGTTATTGGTTGAGAAAAGGTTTAAGAAAAAGGTGGAAAACGGGGTAAAAAACGAGGTGAAAAAAGGGTAAAAAAAAGGGTGGGAAACGGGGGGGTAATAAGGTGGAAAAAAAGATAAAATCCGTCCGGAGGACATTATTACTCATTTAATTAATTCATTGATTAATTAATTAATTAATTTATTAATTAATTAAAACCTTGGTTAAAAAGTTAATTAAAAAGTTAATTAAAAAGTTAATTAAAAAGTTAATTAATTTATTAATTAATTAATTAATTAATTAATTAATTAAATAAATGATTAAATATTTAATTAAATATTTAATTAATTTATTAATAAGTTAATTAATTAAATATTTAATTAATTAATTAATTAATTAATTAAAACTTTAATTTAAAAATTAATTAATTTAATAATTAATTTAATAATTAATTAAATAATTAATTAACTTATTAATTAATTTATTAATTAATTTATTTATTAATTAAATAACGGGTTAAATAATTTATTAATTTTTTGGTAAAAAAAACACATTTTTACATGAAAAGCTTCCACCGCCTTTTAAACCCCCGGATTTTAACCTTAATCTTAACTTTACCTTTAATTTTATTTTTATTTTTACCTTTAACTTTAATTTTAACCATTAACCTTACGTGGGCTTAAAGCTTTACGTTATTTTAAAGGTTTACGTGGTTTTAAAAACTTAATTTTTAACTTAAGTTAATTCGTTTTTATATAATTAAATAAAATGGGTAATTAATTAACCCTTAAAAAAGTGGCTTTTACGCGCGAAAAGTGGTGGTTTAAAAGTGGTTTAACACGTGGTTCGAAAAGTAATTAATTAAATAAATGGTTATTAAGTGCGTGGGCAATTAAAAAGTGGGTCCGGAAAAAGGATGCATTTAATTAAAAAGGTGGATAAATTTAATTAATTAAAAACGTTTTATTAATGTTAATTAAACTTGAAAAAATTTATTAATTTTTTATTAATTATTTATTAATTTTATTTATTAATTACTTTATTAATTATTTATTAATTTTTTAATAATATATAATTAATTTAAAAAATTTAAACGTAATAATATCTTCCGAACGAATTAATTCTTATGGGATTTAATTTTATTAAATTTTATATTTATATTTAAATAACTTTTTTAATAATAAATTTATTTTAAAATAATTACATTTAAACGAAAATTATTTTAAAATTTAATTAATTATATTATAAATAATAAAATGTATAAAAATTTTAAAACGTGTTAAAAATATTACGTGTAATTAATCCGGAATAATAATATTAAAAGCCATAATTTAATAATTTATTAAAAACGATTTATTAAATGTAATTTATTAAATTTTTATTTTTAATATTATTAAATTAAAAGCTTTTAAATTTTTAAATTTTATTAAAATAATTATTATGGAAATAAAATTATTTTATATCGTGTTTTAATGGTTATATAACTTATTAATAAGGTTTTTAATTAATTAAAAATGCTTTTTATAAAAAAGAAAAGTATTATTAAATATAATATTATTAAAATAATAAATCTTTTATAATAAAATTAATTTAATGAAATTTAAATCATTTAATTATAACTTTTAAAAGTTATATTAATATTTAATTTAAATTTAATATAAATTTTTTTATTAAATTATTTAAATATAAAAATAAAAATATATAAGTAATTTAAAATTTTCGAAGTTATTAAATAATAATAAAAATACCCGGGCCGAAAAAATATTTTTAAAATAAATTAAAATAATTATTTTTTTATTTTATAAAATTTACATTAAAAAGTTATTTATATATTTTAAATTATTAAATTAAAAACTTTAATTATATGTTAATTATTAATTAAGTAATAATTATATTAAAAGGTTATTCGAATATAAAAAAAATATACATTTAAAAAAAGGTTTTAAAGTAATAAAAATTTATCCATAAAAATTTTAACGAATTAAAAAAACCATAACGTTATCCACCCCTTCACCGCTCATACCACCTCACCGCTCACTATTTAAAAATTTTAAACCTTAAATATTAATAAATCCATAACTTCACGAATTTATAAGTTATAATTTTCAAATTTTAAATATAAGTTAATTAACTGCATTTACAATCCGTAAATAAATACGAAAAATATTACGTAAGAAATGAAATTAAAATTAATTTTTAATTTTAAAACTTTAAAATTTTTATATGTATTTTTTATAAATTAATAATAATTCGAAATTTTAATATTTTTATTTATAATTTTAAATTCACGTTTATTAAATATGAATATAACGTAAGGAATTTTATTAATTAAAAATGAAATTTTAATATACACGAAAAAAAAGTTTTATTAAAAAATATTATTTTAAATATATTTTATAAATAATTAATTATAAAAAACCGGATTTAATTTTAAAATATTATATACTTTTAATTTAAATATATTTCGAATATTTAAAACGTTGTAAAATAAATGTTTTATATTATATATTTTATTATATTTTATATAAAAATTTTAAAATATATAAAATAAATTTTATTATTTTAATTATTTATAATAAATTTAATTTATATTATTAACGTTTATAATTTTTAAAATATCGTTATATATATATGATAACGTTAAACATAAAACCTTAAACCGTTATAATTAAAATTAAATTAAATATAATTAATCTTATATATATATTATTTAAAAAAAAGATTTTTAATAAATATTTTTTTTCGTGCATATAAAAATTTTATATTTAATTAATAAAATTAACGAAGTTTCATTTACATATAATGAACTTAAATATAAAATTATAATTGAAAATATTAAAATTTCGAATTAATAATAATTTTTAAACTTCTTTTTAAAAACTTTAATTTTAAATTCATTCCTTACGTAATATTTCTCATATTTTATATTCAATTTTGAATTGCTTTAATGAACGTAGGTTTAAAATATAAAAATAATATATTAAACGTTCGTGAAGTTATAAGCTTTTTAATATTTAAGGTTTAAGATTTTTAAAAAATGAGCGGTGAAGTGGTATGAGCGGTGAAGGGGTGGATAACGTTATTTAAATTTAAATTATATTATTAAAATTTAATATTATTAAAATAATAAAGCTTTTTAATAAATATACGTAAGGTCTTTACGTTCCGTAAATATAATACCCTTAAATCTTAAAATCCCAAGGTTTAACCAAGGTTTAATTTTAGTTTAACCGGGGTTCGATTTTTTAATTTTTCATTTTACCACTTTTCTTTTCATTATTTTATTATATTATTTGTGGCATATTACGTAAACCTTCAATTATTTCATTTACATTTAAACCTTTATAATATATTTATTTTTTATCGAAATATAATGCATTTTAATTTTTTACACGTAATTTTAAATACAGTTTAATATATATTAATATCACACTTTTTAAACCGATATTCATTAAAAAACAATTAATTTAAATAATAAATTTTTTAATAAAATAAATTAAAAGTTTATTAATATTATTTAACGTTTTTATTAACTTTTATATGGTTTATAAAATTTAAATAAAAAATTAATTAAATATATTTCTTATTATATTTATTTAATATTAATAATAACATTATATTTTTAAGTTTCGTAATTTTTAATTACATTTTTAATTTTATTATTATATTTCACTTTTATTAAATTATAATTATTTATTAATTAATATTATAAAAACAACCTTTTCCGATAACTTTTAAAAGTATTTATTTTAAATTAAATTACATTTAAATAATAATATTATTAACCACATTTTTTTACTTTATTATATATCGTAAGATTAATCTTTTCCTCGTTACATTTAATTTATAATAATTCCCATTATTATTTAAAAACGGTTTTTACGTTTTTATATTTTTAATCCATTAATTCTTAAAATCCCCATGCCTTTTAAATAGCGTTGTAATTTAATAAAAAAGTTGTTTTTTACGAAAAAACTTAAGCTTTATCATTAAACTCGTTAATAACCAACCTTTATTTTATTTAATATATTTTATTTTTTTTAAAATCATTATCGAAAAACGCCATTTTCACCATTTATAATGTGTACATAATTAAAAATTTTTAAGTTAAATTTAAATATAAATAATTAATCCATTTTTTTAATATTAAAAAACTTTACATAACCGCCCCTTAATTAATTTAAAAATCTTCCACCGGATTTAAAGGATTTTACGTTAAAATTTATATTTTTTATCGCAAAAATATTATATAAAAATACATCCGATATGGAAAATAATATTAAATCTTTTAAATTTAATATTAAAAATTATCGTAATATCGTTTCGCAATTATTATTTTAAATTATAAAATTAAAATTAATACGAGTCCTTTAAGGGATAAAGGAGTATTTTAAAAAAGTGGCGCAAAATGAGGTTTATTAATTAATAAATGGTTAAAGCATATATTATAAATAAAATAAAATCCTTAAAAAAGATCTTATTTAAACTTTTACGTTTTTTCGGAGATTAAAAGCTCCATTAATTTTATACACTTTTATTTTATTTATAAGGTTTCATTAAAAATATAACCACATTTATTTTTAAAAAAAACTTTATAATTTTTTTAAAAATATTATATCCGTTATTAAAATTATAACGTTATTATATATATATTTAAAAATAATATAAAATAAGTTAAGCCGTATAAAAACAATGATATAAAATTCCGAACGAATAAATAATAAAAACATAAACAAGGCTTAATTAATTAATAAATAAAATAAAAAAATATAAAAAATACATTAAAACGTAAATATAATAATAAAAAATAAAGAAAATAAAAATAAAAATAAGAATAATTAAAATAAAATAAAAGTTACTTTTTTAAAAAATAACATTAATACCACATTTAATTAAACTTTACTTAACTTTTATATCATATAAAACGACACTTTTAAAACCATTAATAACGCTTTTATTAATCATTAAATTATCCTTTCCATTAAATATAATTTAACTTTAAAATTCCTTACCTTAATATTTAATACATTTTTCAATTATCCGCATACATTTTTATTATAATATTTTAACGAAAAAATAAACACCATTTAAATAAATAATATATTTAATTATCCCTTTATTACGTTTAAATATAAAGGTTTTAACATTATTTACATCGATATTTTATAAGTTATTATAAATTAATATATAATAAAATACGTTATTTACTTTAATATAATTAAAAAGCTTAACGATTTAATAATAAAATCAAGTTAATTTACTTTAATTACCATTATATTTAACATTATAACAAATAATTCCAAAGCGCGGTTATTTATATCATAATAAAAGCCATATATAAATAATTATAAATTTATCATTTATTTAATAAAAGATTTCTTTCTTTAAAAAAAAACAATTATATAAAATTCCGTATAAACATTTTAAATATATTTAAATAAATAACATAAAAAAAAATATCATTAATTTCTTTTATTAATCGTAAATACAAAAAACAAGCCATAAAAAACAAAATTATCGATATAAAGCTTTAAGGTTTAATTAATAAAAAATTACCATTTTACCATTTTATTATTAAAACTTTTATTTTTTATAAAGTATTAATTATTTCAAATAATTAAATAAATAAATTATTTTAAAAAAATCGAAAAGATTTTAAACGTTAAAATAACACTTTAAAAATAAATTAAAATATTATACGAAATATAATTAAATTTAAATAAAATAACATATTAACGTTAATTTTCTTTTTAAATTAATAAATATATTATTTATTTATTTTATAAAATAAATAATATTTATTTACATTAAAATAATAAATATATTATTTACATTTTTTAATATTAACTTCCACACATATATTTTTTCGTTTAAATTACTTTAAACGAAATACTCGTTTTTCGTATTTCTTCGATAATTTAATTATACTTAAATATTTAATTTAACCATATAACTTTTTCATTTTTAAATAATAAATTATTCATTAATTAAAGAATTATTATAATAACATTTATTCGAAAATACATTTTCATTTTTTAAACTTTTATTATCGTCGTTATTATTATTATCGTTATTATTAATAAAAACATTATAAATGTTTTCCGATTTATCCGTCGTTAATAAGTTTTACCTTATTAAAATGTAAGAGCTTTATAACGTAAAAATTCCATTATTTTTTTCTACGATGTTTTAACACAATGGCGTTAATTTATTACGCACTTACATAAATCTTTATTAAAATCCAAATCGGAATTATCCCTTTAAAAGTGTTTCGTTATTTTTATTTATTTTTTAAGGTATTAAAGACCTTTTAAACTTTAAAGGATTATTATATAAATAAAATATTAATTAATAAAAGTTTTTTTTTATATTTTATTTTATAAATAAGCTTTTCTTTAAATTAATTAATAATTTAATTAAAGTAATAAATGTATTACTTATTTTTTAATTTAAAACGGTTATTATTATAAGTTTAAGTTTATTTCCTTTTAATTAATTCATCGAATAAAAAATAAACATAAAACGAATATATTTTTTTATTAATAAATTTAAACTTAAAAATTTATTTACTTAATTTAAATAAAATAAAAACTTTATAAAAGAATTATATTTTAAAAGGATTTTAATTTTATTATTATGAAATTAAATAATATCTTTATTAAGTGTGTAAACCATTTTATTAAAAAAGGAATAATTTATAAATTATTTTAAAATTAAAAAATCGTTGTTTTTCGTTTATATATTTAATACTTTATTTATATGTTTAATTATTAATTTTAAAATTAAGATAAAAAAATGATTAAATTTTTATAATTACATACAAACCATAAATATTATTAAAAAGGTATATTATAAGTTTTCATTTTTTAAATAATCTTTAAATTTAACCCGGAAAACTTAAAGGTATAATTTTTTAAATATATAAATAATATCGTTTTAATTGTGCTTTAAGTTTTTAATGTTAAAAATATATAAAAAGATAATTATATTAATTTTATAAAAGTATTTCGAAGCGTTTAAGTTAATTTTAAAATTTAAAATTTCCGTTATTATTCCGAATATAAAAATAATTAACTTAAACTTAATAAATTAAAATGATCGTTTCATACGTTTTATTATTAATATTATAATAATAATTATTATGTTTAAATTAAATTAAAAAAATAATCGTTAAATTTAAATTATTTATATTAAAGTTTTAAAATTATTAAATATAATTAATAATTAATTTAATTTAATAAATTAAAGAATTTTATAATATTTAATTTAAAATATTTTTTTTAATTTAAAATTAAAAATTATATTATGTAATATAAAAATATTAAAGTTCTTAAAAATGTGACCCTTAATTTTATATTTTAAGATTTTTAAAGTATTTATTAATTTTATTTATTTTTAATATTATTTAATAATTATTATTTGTTTTTTATAATTATATTATCCGATAATTTATCCGAAGGACATTATTACGCTTAAACTTTTAAAAATAACTTATAAATAAATCATAAATTAATAAAAAATTAATAAGGAATTAATAAAGTAATTAATAAGGTAATTAATAAGAAATTAATAAATAATTAATAAACTTTTTTAAATTTAATTAACTTTAATAAAACGTTTTTAATTAATTAAATTCATTTATTTTTTTAATTAAATGTATCTTTTTTTTAAACCCACTTTTTAATTACTTATACACGTAACAACTTTTTTAAGCCACCCTTTTAATTAACCACTTTATAAATCACATATTAAACCACTTTTAAATTATTATTATTTATACACGTAAAAGCCACTTTTTTAAAGGTTAATTAATCACCCACTTTATTTAATTATATAAAAACGAATTAACTTATATTAAAAATTAAGTTTTTAAAATTACATAAGCTTTTAAACCCACATAAAGTTAATAATTAAGATTAAAGTTAAAAATAAAAATAAAATTAAAATTAAAAATAAAATTAAAATTAAAGTTAAAATTTAAAGGTTTAAGAAATAATAAAAGCTTTTTATATAAAAATATATTTTTTTTATTAAAAAATTAATAAGTTATTTAACCCGTTATTTAATTAATAAATAAATTAATTAATAAATTAATTAATAAATTAATTAATAAATTAATTAATAAATTAATTAATAAGTTAATTAATTATTTAATTAATTATTAAATTAATTAACTTTTTAATTAATTTTTTAATTAACTTTTTAATTAAAATTTTAACTAAGGTTTTAATTAATTAACTTGTTAATAAATTAATTAAATATTTAATTAAATATATAATTAAGTATTTAATTATTTAATTAATTAATTAATTAATTAATAAATTAATTAATTTTTAAATTAATTATTTAATTAATTTATTAACCAGCTTTTAAATTAACTTTTTAACTAAGGTTTTAATTAATTAATTAATTATTAAATCAAAAATCAATTAATTAAATAAGTAATAATATTTTCCAAACGGATTTTATCTTTTTTTCCACTTAATTACCTCCTTTTCCCACCTCGTTTCCCACCCCTTTTTTACTTCGTTTTTTACCCTTTTTCTCCCCCGTTTTCCACCCCTTTTCTTAAACCTTTTCCCACTGTCACGAGGGGCGTAAATCTAAAGTGGCGCAAAGGCGATTTTATTTGTACGTTTATTTAAAAATAACAAAGTTACGAAAAAGGAAAAGATCTTTAACGCCGCGGTGTTAATTAAGCTTTTTATATGTAAAAAAGCGATAAGTAATTGCTTATTTTTATTGCCTTATTTATTACTTTATAAATAATTTTTTTTTTATTTTTTATTTTTTTATATATTATATTTTACCTTTTATAATTTAAATTATAATTTAAATTATAATAATCCTTTTTATTAAATAAAATTTAATCCAAGTTTTTATTAATCTTTTATTAATAAAAGTTATTTGTATTTTCGTTTAAATTTTACGTTTTTTTTTAACATAGGTATATTATTATTTTTATGTTTAATATTAAAGATTTTTTTTTTCGTCGTTTTTAATTATTTAGTTAAATATATTAAAGGCTTGTTTGCCTTAGGATTTATATTATAAAATTCTTTTAATTTTATAATTATATTTTTGAAATCTGCGGTTAAATATTATATTAAGTTAAGGTTTTAATTTATTTATTAGATTTGGTATTTTAATTTTTTATAATATATTTATAATATTAATATTTTGTGAATTTCTTATTTTATTTTTTTTAAGTTAAAGTTAATAATTTTATTATTTAAATTCTTTGGATTTTAACCTGGTATTAAATTGTTAAGATTTTTTTATAAGCGGTTTACGTTAAATTATTATTATTTAATTTAAGCATATAAGAATTTTAATTTATAAATATTAAATTGTTTTAAATGTTATTTAATAATCTTATAAAATAATAATATTATTAAATAATTTAATTTATTATTTAATTAATTTATTAATATTTTAAATTTTATTGAAATGAATATTTTACTTTTAATATTAAAATTAAGCTTTTTTTTATGTTAATTAATTTATTAAGCTTAATATTTTTATGATTTTTTAATTACTTATTTGGTGAAATTTTCTTATTTTTTAATTTATAATATTATGTTTTATGTTTTTTATTAAAATATCTTTTTTTTAATTAATAATATAATTAATATTTTTATTTATATTTTTTAATCGAAGGATTATGTTATTAATTCTTTCGTTAACATTTCTTGCGGTAAAAAGTTATTAAGTAATTCATAAGGTAACAAAGTTTATATAATATTTAATATTAAAATAATTTTATTTTAATTTTTTTAATAATAATTTATAAATAATTGGAGTTATTAATTAATATATTCATTTATTATTTTAATTTATTTTATAGATTGTTTATGTTTTATTATAGAAAAGTTTAATTTGGTTTTATGTATTTTTAAAAGTTTGTTCGTAAAATTTGAAATAAATTAAAGATTTTAATTATTAACGATTATAAATGGTTATTTCGTTAATTTATATGGTTTATTATAAAATATTTATGTAAAATTATTAATAGTTATAATTTTATAATAAAAGGTAAATTATAAAGTTTTAATTAAACGATTAATTATAACGAATAAATTATTGTACCTTGATTTGCTTTTGTTTATTAATTTAAAATTTATAATAATATATTTTTATTTTTTATTTAATATTAATAAAGGGGATAATAGTTTCGTCGTTTTGTTTTTTAATATTTTAATCGAGTGGTAAAAGTAATTATTTATATATTAATCCATGTATGCATATAAATTAAATTATTAATATCTTTTTATAATTAAATATTTAGTTTTTTTTTTTTAAGATAAACCGTTTTTAATCCATTATGTATTTCCTTTACGATTTAAGTTTATAAGTTATTTTTTTCGGGGATAATTAATTTATTTTTATATGTAATTAAGTTTTTTAATATTAATTAATTATTCTCGTCCTAATTTACAACCTTATCCTAATATTTTTTAAGTTTAAAATTATTCTTATTTATTTAAAATAATTGATTTATTAACATAACACCGAACAAATCAAGTAAATCGGTTTTATTTAAAACGAAAATTTCGATTTAAACGATTTTTTTTATTTATATCGTTCGATTGAACGGTTCGCCGTTTATGGGTTTAAATAAGGTTAATGTACGTTATTTATTTATTTTTTATTTTTGTGATCGTATTTTTTTTCATAATTTAAATAAGATATTTAAGATCGTATTTATAATTCCGGGTTAATAAATAATCACGAAGTTATATTATATAATCAGGTCCATTTATTTTATTTATCGTAAATTAAACATTCGTTTAATTATAAAATATTTAAAAGTTTTATGGTTTATAATTATAATAAACGATTATATGTGTTATTAATTTATTAATTCGGGTT
Organism: Annulohypoxylon bovei var. microspora; assembly: GCA_022836615.1. Taxonomy (NCBI): domain Eukaryota; kingdom Fungi; phylum Ascomycota; class Sordariomycetes; order Xylariales; family Hypoxylaceae; genus Annulohypoxylon; species Annulohypoxylon bovei. Next base: position 19,881 of record MU405386.1, read on the forward strand.
TTTAATATAATAAAGTTTTTATTACCGTTAATATTTTTTTATCGTAAATCCCGTAATTTAATTTTACTTCATATAACATTTCCGAATAAAACGTTATAAAATACCAAGGTTTATTTAAAAACTTTCTTTATAATAAAAAATTTACCGTTATTTTATTCGAAATGTTAATATTTATTTTAATTTCGCAATTATATAAGAAATATGCAAATATTAAGGCCTAAATTAACTAATTTTTTAATTTTTTAAACGTCGTTTTGTATTTATTTATCCAAGTTATATTTACACCTTACCATATTAATTATAATAAAGGTTTTATAATTTATCCGTATCTTTTAATAAATTTTTTATAAAAGTTATAAAATCTTAAAAATGATTATATTCCATAAAATATTATTTTCCCATTTTTAATAAACGTTCGTTAATAATAAACGATTTTTATTTTATTAAAGTTAATATTAATATTTTTAATATTAATATAAAATTTAAGGAATTTTATTTTAATTATATAGAATTTATATTTTATAATATTTATTTGGAAATTTGTTTTATATAAATAATTTAAAACCTTTCGGATATATTTTTTATATTTTTTTTAATTTTCGGAGAAAATAAGGATATTATTTAAATATATAATATAAAATTTATTTAAATATTTTTAAAATGTATTATTAATATATTATTAGAACGTTAACAGTTTATTTGTTAATTTAAATGGTAATATTTTAAATTAATAAGTTTTATATTTCGTTTAAAATATTATTAAGTTTTTATTTTTTATAATTAAATGGATCTTATAAAACGTTTATTTAATATTAATTTTAAAGAATATTTTTCCTTTAATGATTTAAGTTAAAGTTTCTTTAATTAATAATAACAAATATTTATCTTTATAAATAAAAGAATTTAATTTTTTATAATTTATATAAAATTTTAACCCGTTATTCGCCTTTTTAGCAAAGAATATTAACATTGTTTATAAAGCGGATAATAATTTAATAAATTTTTTTTATAAATTATTTATAATATAATCCTTATAAACTTCCATTTTTTTTAATAATATTTTATATAAAGGGTTATAATTTAAATTTTCAAGATTTATATCTAACTCGATATAATGATTTATCCTTAAATAATACAATAATAATTTATTGGATATTACCTTGTTAAATATATTTAAATGTTTATAATGTTCCATAAATACCATTTTTAAAGTTATTTTTTGTAGTTTTTTTCGTTATTTAAAAGGTATTTATTTACTTTTTTTTTATTAATAAGTTTATTAAGCGTATATAAGTTAATTATTTTATATTCTAGCTAATTTGGCCTTTAAAATATTTTATAAAAAACAATTACATTAATAATTACCATATTAAGTGGTTTATATTTATATTAATTAAGGTTATTTTTTTATAATTTATAAGGGTTTTGGGCGTCTTGGTTATTATATTTTTCTTTAAATTAATCAATTATTTTTATATATAATTCGATTAATGTTAATTTTTTATATTTTTTTTTATTAAAGGTTTAATATATTTTTTTAATCTTTATATTTAAATTAAAATGTTTCTTAATATTTTTATATAAAAGTTGTAATATTATTTTTAGAGTTATTGGATTTTCTTTTTTATTAAGTAGGTTTTTTAATGGTTATTAATGTATTTTACTTGGTTATTAATGTATTTTTTTAAGTTTTTTTATTTATTAATGTATTAAGGCTTTGTTATTTTTTTTAATCAAAGTGTGGTAAGGCGGGTTATTTTTTTTGGTTCGTAAAGGTTAATGCCTTTTAAATGTTATTTTGTGGCGTATTTGATTTTTGCGTTTTACCGTTTTTTATTATTTGTTTTTTTTTATTAAAATTATCTTTTGGTTTATATTTTTTTAATATTTAAGATCGTTTAATAATTTATTAATTTAATTTATAAGGATATTTTATAAATTTAAGTTTAATGTTTATTCTTTTAAGAATATTAATCGTTTTTTTTTATAATTTATTAATATATTATAATAAATGAAGAATTTTTTATCGATAATTAAGTTATATTTTATATTAATTATTAATAATATAACATCTTTGATTTTTTTATTTTATAATTAAGTATAAACTTTGATTATTACGTTTATGATTTAAGTTTCTTTTTTATTAAAACTTGAAATCATGGTGGGATCGAATTTTTTTAATTTTTCGGCTTTTAAATATTTAATTATTTTTACGGTATAAAGAATATTTATTAATATATATACGTTTATTTTTATGTTAATAAATGTTTTGGTTATTAAGTTTATTTTATTTTTTATTACGATATATTTTATTAATAAAGGTTTTTTTTCAAGTATTTCTTTTAATAAGTTAACGGATATCTTCGTATAAACTTTTATATTTAATGTTATTATTATTGTTTTTTTAAAATGGGAGTTTCTTTGTTTTAAAGTTACTTTTTTTTATTATAATGGTTAATTTATTATTATTAAATTTTATAATATTTTATTAAACTTTTGTTATAATTGTATTTATTCGAGCTTTTTTTATTTTAACATATTCTTTTCGTGCAAAATATTCCGAATTTCAATGGTTATGTTTATAATAAATGAAGTATTAATTTTAAGGAATAAATAATTTTATTTATAAAAATATTAATTTGGTATATATTTTTTTTTCATTAATTATAATTTTTATTATTTAGATTTTATAATAATTTAAGTTAATTTTATTTATTGGTGTGGTAAACGTTAACAATGTATTAAAGTTTAAAGCTTGTTTTCTTTGTTTTTGGTTTAATGTTACGACATTTAATGTTATGGTAATAAGTTTATTAGTTTTTTTTTTTTAAATTTACTATTACGTAAAGAAATTCTTATTTTATTAATAATCGTAATGTTAAATATATGTGTAAAAATTAAAAAACGTTAATTTATTATTATAATATTAATTAATTAACTTTTTATTTAATTAAGTAAATAATTTATTATATAATTCCTTTTTATAATTATTAAGAATAATATAAGTTAATTTTGCGAGCTTTGTAAATTTAATATAAAACGTAATGAATTAACCTAAGGTTTTTATTTATAAATTTTTAAAATTAAAACGAGTTATATTATATGCGTTAAGGTTTTTATATTACTTATGCAAATGTTTAACAATTTATTTAAAAGTTATTAATATAAGTGGTTTATGTTTTTTTATTATAAATGGTATAAGGTTTTTAATGGTTGTTTTTTTAATACAAGTTATAATATAAGAGATTTTTTTTTCGTTATTATTAAAGTGGTTTATATTTTTTTTTAATTTATTCTTTAATAATATAAATTAATAATTAAATTTAACCTTTTTTTTATTAAAAATAAATTTATTATTAATGAATATGGGTAGGTTTTAATGTTTAATATTACGATGTAATTTTCCTTTAAAGGTTTAAAATCTTAAAGTGTTATTCCGATTTAATTATAAGTTTTTAACGAAAGTTATTATTTTGTTTTTTAAAACATTAATAATATTTTTTTTTTCTTATAATTAAAATGTTTAAGTATTTTATTTAACCTTGGCGAGTACTTTAACTTTATTATTAAAATATTTTATTTAATTATATATTATATATATTTTAAAGGTTAAGTTATTTTATGCGAAGTTTAATTACTTAATTTAATGTATAAACGTTATTTTAAATATTATATATAATTTGAATTTTAAATAAAGTTTATTTAAATAATTTATTATTATTTTAATAAATGTGGTTTTATTAACTTATTTTGCTTTTTTACCAAATACTTTTTAACCTTTAATAATTAAAAAAATAAAAGGTATATGAAATATATTATGCTTAACGTTTAACTTTATAAAATAACTTATAATTAACGTTAACTTTTTTTAAAATTCCATTAAAATTACGGCATATAAAAATCATTTAAATTATTTATTATTAATAACTTTAATTAAGTTTATATATATAAAATTAATAATATATGTTCCATTATTAAGTTTAAATTTCATTTCTTTATCCTTAATATTAAGTTTTCTCGTTTAATCGTCGTTAATAACTTATATCCATTCTTTAATAACGGTATTAACCTCATTATTATCCAAGTATAAATGCAAATAATATTAAAATATAAAATTAACTTCTTTTTTCGCGTAAATTATATTATTAAAATCATTTAATTCTTCGTTAAAAATTAAGTGTACATGGCTTAAACTTCGGGTATAATCACTTTAATTATTTGGTTCAACCATAATTAATTAATAATAAGTTATAATTTTATTAAAGGTAATTAAATAATTTTTTTTTCTTTAATATAATTAATTTAAATATTAATTCGCATTATAAATTCGTTCGAAATAAAAAATTAAAATAATTATTTAACTTTTAAATTTTAATTAATTTTTTCTTTAATTAAAAGTATTAAACGTTTTCTTTAACGCGTGAAAAATAAACTTTATTATTATCACAAAAAGCGTAAATTTAAAGTAACGTAAAGGCGATTTTATTCGTACATTTATTTAAAAATAATAAAGTTACGAAAAAGGAAAAAATCTTTAACGCCACGGCGTTAATTAAGCTTTTTATATGCAAGAAAACGATAAACAATTATTTATTTTCACCGCCTTATTTATCGCCCCACAAATAACCTTTTCCCCATCTTTTATTTTTTTATATATTATATTCCACCCTTTATAATTTAAACCATGGTTTAAACCATAACACCCACCACTTTTCTTAAACCTTTTCCCAATTAATAATTTTTTGCAAAGAAAAATTTTTAAGGTTTTTTTTTTCTTTTTCCCGGTCCCCGTAACTTTGGGAGGGTAAAAATGCTTCGGAACTTACGAAGGTTACGTTTTCCCGGACATTATAAAAAGCCGTACCAAGTAAAAGAAAAAAAAAACCTTAAAAATTTTAAATTAAATTTAAAAAACATTAAATTATAAATGGTACGTTTTCATCGATTTAAAAAATAAGTTTTAATATATATTTATATATAAAGTATATCGTAAAAAAACGGTTTTTATGATTTTATTTAAAATATATAAATAAATAATAATATTATTTAATTTAATAAACGTTTTAATAATGTTTTAAACATTTATAAAAGAAATTATAACTTTTTTCATTAAATAATTAATTAAATTATTAAATGATATAATAATATAAATTAATACGAAAAAATAATTATATAAATGATTTTTAATAATTTTTAAATATTTTATAATATATAACATAATTATTAACACTTTTAAATTTCAGCTTTTTATTAAAAAAAAAGTTTTTTTTAATTTTATTATTTTTAAAATTAATTCTAAAATAAACTTAACCAAGGTAATAATAATTAAAAATTATTTTAAACTTAAAATAATTATATATATTAAAACATTTATTAACGTAATAAATTATTTTAAATATTTAATAAAAAATTATTTAATAATAATAATTTTATTAATAATTTTCACGAATGAACTTAAAGGTGAATTTATTAAATTAAACGTAAAAACGATAATAACATGGGAAAAAATTTATGATTTAATTATTATTATATTAATAATATAACGATTTAATTAAAAATTACTTTTAATAATTAAATTAAATGTTAATAAATTATACGTTAAAATAACTTTATTTTAATTATATTTTTATAATAATTAAAACGTTTTATATTTAATGGCTTATTTTTTTAAAAAGTTCATGGATATATAAACATGTTATTTAATTTAAAAAAAAATTATTAAAAATTATATTATTATTATAATATTAATACCATTAAATAAAAAGAATTACAATGGTTATAAATTATAAATTACTTAAATTAATTAATATTAAAATTAAACAATTTATTAAAATTATATATTTTTTAAAATATTATTAAATATTATAATATACGAATTATTTATTATTTTAATAAAGTTTATATATTAATAAATTATTTATTTAAATTTTTTAATTCGAACTTAATCGATAAACCCTTATCGATTAACGAAAACAAAATAATAATAAAATTTATTCGATATTTTTATGAATTTAATCGATTAAACTTTTAAGCGATTTATAAATATTTGTTATAAAAAACGGATTTTTTAACGGTAATAAAAAAAAATTAAAAAAACATTTCGTTAAACATTAAAATTAATTATATAAAATTTTAAAATATATTAAAACATTTAAAAATCCTTTATATATAACGGGAACGGTAATTAATGTAACGAATATATAATTTATATTAAAATATAATAATATAATTTATTAATTAACGAATATATATTACGATTAAAAATACGTTACGGTTAAAGTAATATTTAAAAAAATAATAAAATCATTTTAATATTTTAAAATAACGTTAATAATATATTAAATTATAATTAAATGTTTTTTTATTAATGATTAAAAAAATTAAATACGTTATTATTAAATTTATAATCGATATATTTTTTAATATCATTTATACGTTAAATAATCGATTATACGTTTTTAAAATAAATGGTAATATTAATAATAATTAAATACGTTATTAATTAAATGGAAATTAAAATGGTATTATTAACGAAATTTATTAATTATATTTTATTATTTACAAAAATCGAAAAAACGTTTAATTATTTACGGGAATAAATATTTAATAATGTTTAAAATTTTATCGGTTATAAAGTTATAAATTAAATTTAATAACATGGTTCCACCGTAAAATTAATTAGTTTTTTACATTTTAAAAATAATAATAAAATAAAAAAAATTATGTTTTAAAAATATTAAACGAATTTTATAATTACGAACTTATTTAATTTATTTTAACGAACTTTAATTATTTATAACCGTATTATTAAACCCGGCGGTTATAATAATTTTTTTTAATGTTTAATATATAATTTTTTTAAAATTAATTACTTATTAAATACGCCGAATATATTTACGAACCGACCGAAAATTTTTTTTATAATTTAAAAATAATTAATAATATAATACGAGGCTTTTATAACCCGTAATTATTACAATGGTATAAAAGCATTTCGAAAATAAATAAAAATGTATTTATAAAAAAAAAGTTTAATATATATTTACGCCTTCGAAAATTAAATGTTAAAAATACGGTAACGAATAAATAAACATGAATTATATCACGACGGTTTATAAGAAATTTACCGTTATTATTAAAGTAATATTTATTAATTACGTAATTTAAAAAAGTTAATGCTTTTAAATAAATATAATAATAATAATTTATTTCCGGCGTACGTGAACGACGGCCATTTCGTACGGAATTTATAATATATAAATAAACGGATATTTAAATAAAACCGGTGGCGGTTATAAAAAAGATTACGTTTATAATAATTAAAAATAATTATAATAAAAGAAAAAAATAATGTAAATCCCCGATTTAAAGGTTTTTATAATAATATTTAAATTATTTATAATAATAAACGTTAATTATTAAAATAATTTTAAATCGCATGTAAATTTAATTAATTATAAAACTTAAATTAATTAATAATTTATATACGAATTTATTTTTATTAATATAAAATAACGTTTATTATATATAAACGATATTTTATATAATTAAAAAATTCGAACGCACATTCCGTTTTAACGGGAATATTATTAAAATAATAAATTTTTTTAAAAAAAATATTTTACGATATTATTATTATTTACGATGAATGTTATTAAATTATTTAATTATATTATAACATTTAATATTTATATATTATATTTATTTTTATTATTTTATAATTTATTATAAATAATACATAAAGTCCCCGCATTTATAAATATAATAACTTTAAATTTAAATTATATAATCCGGCATATATTACATTATAATTTAAATTTATATATTTTAATATTAATATAAACCACCTTTTATAAATTAAATCACTTTTAACGTAACGTTAATTATTTTATAAATTTTAATTAAATATATCGTTAAAATAAATAAATCATTATTAATCATTAATTCGAATTTTTTTTTTATATATTTATAACGTTTTTTTATTATTTATTAAATGATGTTAATTTAAAAGTTTTATCGTTTTATACTTTTTAATATATTTTAATTAATTTATTATTTATTATAAAATTAAAATAAAAATTATTATTTTATTTATAATTAATTTTTAAATTTAAATTTAACGTTAAAAACTTAATTAATTCACTTATAATTTAAATATATTATTTTAATTATTTTAAAGTTTATTCCTTTTTATTATAATTTATTATTTAAAATAATAATAATATTAATTATAATTTAATTTATTACATTTATTACATTTTAATTTAACGCTTTATATTTAAAAATTTAACATTTAATAATAACGTAAATTTAAAAATATATGGAATAAATAATCCGTTTTTTTATTTAACCGTTTCCATTAAAACGATTAATTTTATATTTTAAATTTAAAGGCAATAAGTCACGATATGTTTACGTGTAATACCGTGCGATATATTACGATATTTTATGTTCGTATAAACGTATAAATTATTAACTTTTAATCTTAAATAAACGTAACCTTATATGGCACAAGCCACACAAAGTCACACAAAGCCACAAAGCGCCCTTTAATTAATAAAACCCTTTTATTATTAATAAAACCATTAATAATATTCTTTATAAATTAAAATATTATTTACATATATTTAAAATAAATAATAAATTTTAATTCTTTACTTTTTTTATATATATTTTAATAATTATATTATTAATTTAATATATTATTATTTTAAATTTTAATAATTAAATATTCTTTTATAATAATATTTTTAAACTTTAAAAAGAATTTTTTATTTCTTTTATTTTAAAAAGTAACATTAAATTTATAATATTAATTAATTAAATTTATAATACATTACCATAATAAAAATCCAAGCTTAATTAATACACGCGTTTTTATATAATCCCCCATATAAACCAAGGTATTTTTTTTAATTATTTCGCGATTAACGCCATAATTAAAAACATTAATTTAATTCGATTTTAACCATAACTTTAAACCACCGCATCGCACTTAATATACCATTTCAATTCAAAAGAAATTAATATTATATAATTATATTTAAATGCTTTTTTAACGAATTAAATTATATATTTTTAAAATTAATATACATTATATTTTAAAATTTCGAAATTAAATTATTTTATATATATGACCGCGGCTTAATTAAATTATAACCAAATATAATTTAAATATAAGTTAAAACTTAATTATATAAACATTAAATTAATTTTTAATTAAATTTAATTAATTAAATAAATAAAATAAAATATAATAAAAATATATAACGATAATTTTTTAAAAGCGATTTTAAAATAACACTTTTTTTAATTAATTAAAGTTATTTTAATGTGGCGATAATTAATTAAATTAAAACGTATATTTAATAAAAAATAAATTAATAAAAGTTAAAAAAAATATTTACGTTTATATAAAAATTTATATAACGAAACGTATATTAATTTAATTTAAATTTTCGTTATAATAATTATATATTATAAATTTAATTAATAAACATTATAAATTTAATATTATTATTAAATAACTTTATTTTTCTTTTCATTATAAGCCGTAATATTATTATAATCCGTAATTGATTTTACCGATTTATAAAATCGTTATATAAAATTAAAACTATTTATATTATTTTAAAAAAAAATTAATTTTTAATAAATCATATAAAATAATATTCCGATTTATTATTAATTTTATTAAATAATAATACTTATAATATAATTTTTTTATATATAAATATTTATAAAATATTTAACGTAAAAAAGTTAATTTTAATATTTAAATTCGACGATAATAATTAATATTATTTAATGATTTACGTTTTAAAATAACATTAATAATATATAAAAATTAAAATATTATTTTATAATTATATTTATTAAAATTTTATTAAAATTCATTTTAAATTTTTATATATTTATTTCGCTTAATTAATTTTTAATAATAACATATTTCGATTTTTAAAAAATTAATTTAAAACGTTTATCCTCCGTTTACGTAATACTTTTACACTTTTAAATTCCATCGAATATATCGATAAAAAAATCACTTTTAAAATATAAATTTTTAAATTAAATTTAAAATTTAAAATTTTTAATACGTCGATTAAAGTTAATTTTAAAAAACGTAAAAAAAGTAATAAACATTATTTAATTAATTAAAAACGTATTATATATTTTAATAATAACGTAAATTATCCCATTAATAATAATTATAATAAAAATAAAAATAACGATATAAAATTTAATTAAAATTATAAACGTAAATAATTATATAATTTTAATAAAAGTTTTTTATATTTATTTAATTTTATTAATAATATTATTAATATTAATATTAATATTAATATAATAAAAAGTAACACATTTAATTTAACCCACTTATATTTATTAAATAATTTAAAAAATAATTAAAGTTTTTAAAATTTAAAAAAACGTCGTTTAATTTAAATAATTACATAAATATAAATTTATTATTAAAATAATTATTATAAAATAAATTAACGTTAATTTATTTTTTTAATTAATAAACGTAATATTTTTTTAAAAAAACATCGTAATTTATTTTAAATATTTAATAAATAAATTATCGTTTAAAAACATCGTAATTTACTTAAAAAATTTAATTCGTTATATTATTTTTTAATATTAACTTTTAATTTTAACTTTTAATTTTAATTTTTAATTTTAATATTTATTATTATATTAATTAATTTAAATTCGACTTACGTTTTTTATATTTTTTTAATAATTTAATTATACCTTTTTTAATTAATTATATAATATTTATAATATTAAATAATACATTATTTATTAATTAAAAAATTATTATATGTTTAAAAAACATTATTACGTTTAAATTTTTTTAATTATATAAATAATTAATTATTAATTAATAAAGTAATTAATAAAGTAATTAATAAAAAATTAATAAATAATTAATAAAAAATTAATAAGCCGTTTCGCGTTTAATTAATTTAAACGTAACGGTTTTAATTAATTAAATTTATTTACTTTTTTAATTAAATATATCTTTTTTTTAAACCCACTTTTTAATTGCCCACGCATTTAATAACCACTTTTTTAATTAACCATTTTTCGAATTACGGGTTAAACCACTTTTAAACCATTAATTTTCACGCGTAAAAACCATTTTTTTAAAAGTTAATTAATTATTTATTTTAAAAGTTTTTATTTAATTATATAAAAACGAATTAAATTATATTAAAAATTAAAATTTTAAAACCATGTAAACCTTTAAAATTATATAAACTTTAAACCCACGTAAAATTAATAATTAAAATTAAAGTTAAAAATAAAAATAAAATTAAAGTTACGATCCGGAGGTTTAAAAGGTGGTAAAAACCTTTTATATAAAAATATTTTTTTTTATTAATAAATTAATAAGTTATTTAATTTATTATTTAATTTATTAATAAATAAATTAATAAATTAATAAATAAATTAATAAATTAATTATTTAATTAATTATTAAATTAATTAATTAATTTTTTAATTAATTTTTTAATTAATTTTTAAATTAATTTTTTAATTAAAATTTTAATTAATTAATTAATTAATTAATTATTAAATTAAAAATTAATTAATTAAATAAATGGTAATATTTTTTAAATAAATATTAATTTTTTTTTTATTTTATTATTTTCATTTTTTACCTCGTTTCTTACCTTTTTTCCACCCCGTTTTTTACCTTATTTTCCTTAATTAATAATTTTTTACGAAGAAAATTTTTTAAGGTTTTTTTTTTTTTTTTAATCCTTGTAACTTTAAAAAAGTAAAAACGCTTCGAAATTTACATAAATCGCGTTTTCCCGGATATTATCCGTCCGGAAAACATTATTACGCTTAAATTTTTATTATAATTTATAAATTATTAATTATTAATTAAATAATTAATAAAGTAATTAATAAATAATTAATAAAATAATTAATAAGAAATTAATAAATAATTAATAAATTTTTTTAAATTTAATTAATTTAAGTGTAACGTTTTTAATTAATTAAATTTATTTATACTTTTAATTAAATGCATCCTTTTTTTGGACCCACTTTTCAATTGTTTATGCATTTAATAACCTTTTTAAACCACTTTTTTAATTAATTACCTTTTAAACCACGTGTTAAACCATTTTTAAACCACCACTTTTTACGCGTAAAAACTACTTTTTTAAAAGTTAATTAATTATTTATTTTACTTAATTATATAAAAACGAATTAACTTAAATTAAAAATTAAATTTTTAAAACCATGTAAATTTTTAAAATTACGTAAAATTAATAATTAAGTTAAGGTTAAAGGTAAAAATAAAATTAAAGTTAAAGGTAAAATTAAAATTAAAGTTAAAATTTAAAGGTTTAAAAAGCGGTGGAAACCCCTCATGTAAAAATGTGTTTTTTTTATTAAAAAGTTAATAAATTATTTAATTTATTATTTAATTAATAAATAAATTAATTAATAAATTAATTAATTAATTATTTAATTAATTATTAAATTAATTAACTTTTAAATTAAGGTTTTAATTAATTAATTAATTAATTAATTAAGTATTTAATTAATTAATTTATTAATAATTTAATTAAATATTTAATTATTTAATTAATTAATTAATTAATTAACTTATTATTTAATTAATAAATAAATTAATTAATAAGTTAATTAATTATTAAATTAATTAAATAAATAAATAATTAATTAATTAAATATTTAATTAAATGTTTAATCATTTATTTAACCATTTAATTAATTAACCAATTAATTAATTAATCGATTCATTAGTAAATTAATTAATTTTTAAATTAATTATTTAATTAATTTTTTAATTAACTTTTAAATTAATTTTTTAATTAATTTTTAAACCAACTTTTTAACCAAGGTTTTAATTAATTAATAAATCAATTAATTAATTAATTAATCAATTAATTAATTAATTAATCAATTAATTAATTAACTATTAAATCAAAAATCAATCAATTAAATGAATGGTGATGTTTTCCGAACGAATTTTATTTTTTTTTCCACCTTATTACCCCCTTTTCCCACCCCGTTTCCCACCCCTTTTCCCACCCCGTTTTTTACCCCATTTTCCACCCCTTTCTTGGACCTTTTCCCAACCAACAGCTTTCTGCGAAGAAAAATTTTTAAGGTTTTTTTTTTTTTTTTCTTAGTCCCCGTAACTTTGGGAAGGCAAAAACGCCCCGGAGCTTACGTAAGTCGCGTTTTCCCGGACATTGTGAAAGGCCGTACCGGGTAAAAGAAAAAAAAGACCTTAAAATTTTAAAAAACCGTATTAAATAAAAAAAAAAAAAACCTTAAAAATTTTATTAATATTTATTTAAAAAAACATTTCTTTTATAACTTTTATTATTATTATTTTTTTTATTTTCATTATTATTATTATTATTATTATTATTATTATTATTATTATCGATTTCGTTAAAAATATTTAATAAATAATATTACGTAAATAAACTTTATTAAATTAATATATAAGTTTTTATTTATAAAAATTAAAAACCCGTTATTTTTAAAAAATCATTATTTAAATTATCGTTTAATATAATAATTATTATAAGTTAAAAACTTAAAAAATTAATTAAAGTAAAAATTAACGCGAGTTTATATTATAATTATAAATGTAATAAATATAAGTTTTTATAATAAAATTATTAATAATTTTAAATGGATTATAAAAGTTATTAAAATATGTATAAAAAGGGTTTTCATGTTAATTAACTTAATTTACATTTTTAAATATAAATATTATAACCTTAAAAACGAAAGGTTATTATTTTTTTCTTTTTTTTTTATTAATGAAAATAATTTTATTTTTAACTTTATATAATATAAGTTTATTGTTATTTATAAGAATTATTATATATTTTTATTAATTATTTTTTAATTAATAAAAATCTTTAAAAAAATGTTTATTACGTTAAACGATAACTTAATATATAAATATTTCCCAAGTAATAAATAATTAAAACTTTATAATATTTATTATTTTTTATTAATATAATTTAAGTATATATAAGTTTTTTAATAACTTTTTTAATAACTTTATAATTAATTTATTAAATAATTTTAATTTATTTTATAAAATTAAAGAAATGATTTTAATTAAAAATAAATATTTAATTTAAATTAGCGAGTAAAAAAATTTCTTAATATATATGGTTATATTAGATTTTTTTATTTTAAAAAATATAATATATTTTAAATTAAAAAAAAATAAATGCTTAAAAATTATATTTTTGGTTTTAATTAAAAAATAATAACGTTTAATATAATAATTTAATACGAAAAGGTTTAATGGGTTATATAATAATAAAATCTTTATTTAAATTTTAATTAAAAAATTTAAGGATAAATAATTAATTTAAATTATTTATTAAGATTTAATTAAAATATATTAAAGTGTTTTTTAATATTTCGATAATTTCTTTATTAATTTTAAAAGTAAATTAATTTTAATTAATAAGTTAAATTGAAAAAAAAAAAAAAAATTAATTATATTAATGTAAAATTAAATAATAAGTTAAAGAATGTTTTTATAATAAAGAAGTTAAATAAAAAAAATTATAATAAATGGGTAATTAAAATTAATAATGTAATAATTAAAATGGAAAGGGTATTGGATTATAAAAAGAAAAATAATTACTTTATAACCATTTAATATAAAGGAACATTTAATTAAAAAGCCGTTAACCTTATTAATATAATAATTATTTAAAAATAAAAATTAAAGTTTAATAAAGATGGAAATATAATTATAAATGGGGTAAATTATATAATTTTAACCATCGTGATAATTATAATAATAAGTTAAATAAGTGGTTTATATTAAAATAATAATAATTTATTAAAGGTATAATAAAAATTAAATTAAAAGTTTAAAAAATTTAAAAAAAAAAGTAAATATATTTATTATATAAAAATAAAGCATTTTATAATAATTTATTTATTATTTTAAGCCGTATTTTAATTAAATTATAATAATGGAAATAATATATTATAAATAATTATTATAAAAGCTTAAAATAATCAAAATATTAAAAATAATTATAAATTATTAAAATGTTTAAAAAATGAGTAACTTTTAAGCGAAATTACGTTTAAAGGTTAATATTAAGATTTATAAATATTAAAGAAGTTTTAAATAAAATATATATTATTTTTTTCTTAATTAAAACCTTGTTAAACGAATAAAAGTTTATTAATACATTTATAAATTTAAGATATTTAATATATTTAATATTTAATAAAAGATTTATACGATAAATAAAATTATCGCGTATATTTATTTAAAAAAAAAATTAAAATTAATTAAAAATAAAGAATTTTATATAATTAATATATTTACATATATAAAGATTAATATAAATGGTAAAAAAAAACGAATATAAGGTTATATTATTTTAAATTTTATGTTCCTTTTAATATTAAGAAAATCGTAGATGAAATGGAATAATGTTATTTATAAGGTAAAGAAAAAGTCGATTAAAATAAGTTTAAAAAAATATAATTTAATAATATATAAAAAAAATTAAAACATTATTTAAGCATTTTATAATGTTAAAATAAAGTGTTTATAAATTAAAAAAGTTAAGCATATAATAAGAAATGTGTTTTTAATATTTATGGCTTAAAAAAAAAAACGTTAATATAAGAAAAACGGCGAAAACGTTTAAATCTTTAATGTTATTATGCAAAATATTAATATTATATTAAAAAAAAAAGAAAAACTTACAATTAATTAAATTTAAAAAGTATTACTTAATAAATTAAAAAATTAAGTTAAAAACTTCTTAAATAACGAAAATACAATGTTATTACCATTAAAATTAAGGTTAAACATTAAAGTTAACTTATAAAAAAACGATTAAAATAAAGAAAAAAAAGTTTTATAAAGGTTTTTATATGATATATTAAAAGAAAAACTTTTGGTGTTATAAAAAATTTTAATAAACTTATTAAATAAAGGATGGATTAAAGTTAATAACTTATTAAAAAAGGTATTAATATTATTCGTAAAAAAATTAAAAAGCGGTTTCCGGTTTTATATGGATTATAAAGCTTTTAATGTTATTTTAATACATGATTATTACTCGTTACCATTAATTAAAGAAATTTTACGATCTTTTTATAAGGTTAAATGGTTAATTAAGGTCGACGTTAAAGTTACATTTTACAAGTTACGAATAAAAAAATAAATAAATAAAAAATCGTTTTTTACACCCGATTTAAGGTTTTTAAATGGTTAATTATACCTTTTAAATTATGCGAAACGTTAACGGCGTTTTAACGTTATATTAATAAAACCTTATTTAACTTTTTAAATAATTATTATTTAATATACGTGGATAATGTGGTAATTTATTTAAATAAGTTCCGTAAAAATTACATGAATAAAATTAAAATGGTATTAAAATACCTTAATAACGTTAATTTAAAATTAAACCTTTTTAAGTGTTTTTTTATTATAAAGGAAATTAAATATTTAAGTTTTATTATTATAATAGGAAAAAGGATTAAAATAAACCCCGATAAAGTTATAATTATTAAAGGGTAGAAATTATTTACGAATGTATAAAGAATTTATAATTTCTTAAGGTTTACGAATTTTTACAAAACGTTTATTAAAGGATTTAATAAATTAATTACCCTTTTAATTACTTTAATGAAAAAAAAGGCCCCTTTTAAATGGGGGTAAAAGGTAAATATAACGTTTAAAAAATTAAAATATTTATTTATTATTATATTAATTTTAGTTTATTAAAACCTTAATTAAGAAACGTATTTAAAAGTGGATTACTTAAAATAGGTTTTAAAAATTTACTTTTTATAAAAGAATTATAATGGGATATTAAAACCCGTGGCTTACCACTTAGTAAAGTTATTATTAACCGAATGTAATTACGAAATATACGATAAAAAGTTTTTAATAATTATTAAATTAATAAAAGTATAATAAAAGAAATTATAAAAGGTGGTTAAACCTTTTATAATTTTTATAAACTATAAAAACTTAAAATATTTTATAATTATTTATAAATTAAATGAACGTTAAATACGTTAAAAGTAAATTTTATTAAAATTTAATTTTATTATAAAATACCGGGTTAATAAAAAAGTAAAATAATTTAATGCCTTATTAAAATAAAGTTAAAATATCTTAATAAATTAAAAAAACGAAAAAATGGTAAATTATATGTAACGTTTATTTAAATAAAAATGGTTACTTTTAATAAAAATAATAATAATAAATATTTAAATGTTTTTAATAAATGTTATTAAAGTGTTAAAAAAAGGGATAATATTAAATTAAAGCCTTGTAATTATACTTATTTAAAAAAAAATCTTTTATAATAAAAATTTATAAGTTTTATAAAATTAAAGGGTTATTAAAAATATGAACTTTAAAATGATTTATAAAGTTATTAATAAAAGCGATTATTATTTTTTATTAATTTTTAAGGATTATAAGGTTTTAATTATTAAATATAGTTTAAATAATAAAGAAACCGTATCATTTAAAAAATGAACGTAAATACCGGATTAAAAGTTTTTTAAAACGGTTATAATTTAAAATATCCATGATTCTTACGTTATAAACCATTTAAAAAAAAATAATATTATTATAATTATTTTAAAATCTTTTTATTAATTAATTATAAAATAAAATATACGGAAGTTTTATAAGAATTATAATGTTTATAACCAAGTTTACATTTAACGAATTTAATGAAAAGGGTTATTAAAATTTTTACTTATTTTTAATTATTATTTTTTAAAGTTATCCATTAATTTTATAATAAAAATATTAATAAAAAAGAAAAGGGATTCCTGGTATTTAATGGTGGTTATTTATCGATTATTAAAATGGGTTTTATTAAAAACGATGGATATTATAAAAGTTAAAATGTGTGTTATAAAGTTTATATATATTTACGTTAAATATTACAACTTCTTTATAACGGTAATATTAAATTAAAAGAATAATTAAATAAATATATTTTAAATAAAATTTTATAAATTAATAAAGGTGGTATAACGTTTATTTATTATTTTTAATTTAAAAATTAATAAGTTTATAAAAAAAATAAATTAAACAATATAAATATATTTACGGTGTTTTTTAATTTACGCATAATTTAATTAATTAAAAATGTTATTTATAACGATAATAACGATTAATAATCGGAACATAATGGTTAAATTAAACTTTTTTTATATAACGTATAAATACCACATATATTTAATTAAATAAGTTATTAATAAAGCTTTAAATAAGTTATTTAAAAAATAATGGGTCATGGATTTTATAATTAAAATTAAAAAAGTTAATAAATATATTTAAGTTATTATGATTATAATTTAAAAACGTATAAAATGTATAATAAATTAATTTTAATTAAAAGGTTTTAAATATAAAGTAAACGATAAGGTTTAATTAAACTTAAAGAATATTATAACATTATAATTTAAAAAGAAATTTTTTTAATTACATATAAAATATAAAGTAATTAAAGTAATTAATTTTTATGTGGTAAAATTAAATATATTTATAAAAATTTAACCACGATTTTATATTAAATTATTTAAATTAATAATTATAAACTTATTATTATTTTAAGTATAAAATGACGTTTAATTACCACCTTTTATTAATTAAAATAACGAAGATTTTAAATATATTATTAAAAAGATTTTATAATTAAAAAGTAAACGTAAAAAATGAAGTGTATGTAAAATGGTATTAATTAAATGGAAGGGTTATGTAAAATTAATATAAAAGTTTTAAAAAAAATTAAAAAATATAAAAGCTTTAAAAACGTTTTATTAATAATTTAAAGTAAAAAATAAAGTGGGCGAAGAAACTTTTATAATTATAAGTTTTAAAAAATAAAAAAGAAAAATATTATTATAAATTAAAGATTTAAAAAGTTAATTAAAATAAAAATTAATGTGAATTTATATTATGGTTATAAATGTAATAAGTGTAAGTTTTTATAATGAAGTTATTAATAACTTTAAATGGGTTATAAAAGTTATTAAAATATGTATAAAAGGGATTTTTACGTTAATTAATTTAATTTATATTTTTAAATATAAATATTATAATTTTAAAAATAAAGGGTTATTATTTTTCCTTTTCTTTTTTATTAATGAAAATAATTTTATTTTTAACCTTATATAACATAAATTTACCATTATTTATGGAAACCGTTATAATAATTTATTATTATAATATATTATTTTTATTATATACGGATTATATGATTCGTTATTATAACTTAAATTAAAACTTTCTTTTAAATAATATAAACTTAAAATTTTTAAAGTTTTTATTTTTTTTTATTTAATATAACTTTTTATAATGTTTAAAAAAACGCGACCTCCGTAAGTTCCGAAGCGTTTTAATTTTCTTAAAGTTACGAAAACCAAGAAAGAAAAAAAAAAAACTTTAAAAATTTTTCTTCGTAAAAAGTTATTAATTAAGGAAAACGGGGAAAAAAAAAGGTGAATAATAAAATAAAAAAAAAGTAAAAAAAAAGGTGGGAAAAAAGGTGGGAAAAAAGGGTAATAAAATGGAAAAAAAAAAATTTATCCGGAAAACATTATTATTCATTTAATTAATTAATTTTTAATTTAATAATTAATTAATTAATTAATTAATTAAAACTTTAATTAAAAAGTTAATTTAAAAATTAATTAAATAATAAATTAAATAACTTATTAATTTATTAATAAAAAAAATATTTTTATATAAAAAGCTTTTACCGCTTTTTAAATTTTTAAATTTTAATTTTAATTTTAATTTTACCTTTAATTTTAATTTTAATTATTAATTTTATATAATTTTAAAAGCTTATAAAATTTTAAAAACTTATATAATTTTAAAAACTTAATTTTTAATTTAAATTAATTTATTTTTATATAATTAAATAAAAACCTTAAATATAAATAATTAATTAACTTTTGGAAAAATGGCTTTTATATACGTAAAAAATAATTTAAAAATGGCTTAATATATGGTTTAAAAAGTAATTAATTAAAAAAATGGCTTAAAAAGGTTATTATATATATAAATAATTAAAAAATAAATTTAAAAAAATATTTAATTAAAAATATAAATAAATTTAATTAATTAAAAACGTTATATTTAAATTAATTAAACATAAAATAACTTATTAATTTTTTATTAATTATTTATTAATTATTTATTAATTATTTTATTAATTACTTTATTAATTATTTAATTATTATTTAATTATTTATTATATAATTAAAAAAAGTTTAAATATAATAATATTTTTTAAATAAATAAATTTTTTAAAAAGTTTTTTATTTATTAAATAACCTTATAATAATTAAATAAAAACTTTAAATAATTACCATATAAATAAAATAATATTTATTTAAAAATTTATTTTTATATTTTATTTTATAAATAAAATCTTTTTTAAATTAATTAATAATTTAATTAAAATAATAAATATATTATTTATTTTTAAATTTAATTTTATTATTATTATATACTTATATTTATTTTTATTTTATTAATTTATTAAATAATAAAAAAACATAAAAAAATATATTTTTTTAAAAAACTTATTTAATTTTAAATAATCATTAACATAATTAAAATAAAATTAAAATTTTATAAAAACATTATATTTAAATAATAATTTAATTTTTAAATTACCCCGAATTTATAAGGGGTTATTATTTCGGGGTTTTTAAATTAAATAATTAATATATTATTAAAAAATATAATAAGAACGAAGGTGGTCCGAGCGTAATTGGTACATGTTTCGTTATATAAAACTTTATATAAATTAAAATACTTTTTAATTCACTTAAATAAATCGTTTTTTATTAAAATAATTTATTAATTTTAATTAATTATTGCTTTTTTTTAAAAAAATGTAATTTATTATAAAATTATATATTAAAATTACTTTTATTTTAAAATTAAATAAAATTAATTACATTATTTTACGATCGTTAATAACTAAAATATCCGCGGTTAAATATAATTTTTAATTTAACGAAAAAAATAAAATAATATATTATTAATAATATATTACGGAAAGTCAGGTGGTCCAAGCGCGAAAAATCACCTGATTTTTAATAAAATTAATTTATTATTATTATTAATATATTACGAGCAAAAGGGTGGTTTAAGCGTTAAAATCATTTAATTATCGAAAACTTAAAATATTTATTAATATATTAATTTTTACCCCTTTTAAAAGAAATCAAGTGATTTAAACGAATCGATCTTTAAATTTAAAACATTTTTATAACGATTAAAATCAAGGTTTAAATAATATAATAAAATTTATTCGAAAGCTTTTAAATTATTAAATCGAATAAACTTAATTATAATATTATAAAACGTTTTATTATTAAAATATAAATACGTAAACTTTAATTAATTAAATAATTAATTAAATAATTAATTAAATAATTAATTAAATAATTAATTAAAATGAAAAATTAATAACATAAATATTTTAAAACTTAATTTAAAATTAAAAAAAAAACTTTAAATTTAACTTTTGAAATTAATAATTAATTTTATTAATGCGGGGTTAAAACTTTAACGTATTAATGTATTTAATTAAAATACGTTTAAAAGTTTAACGTAAAATAATATATTAATATATTTAATTAAATCGTAAAAAAAAAATTTATAACGTTAAAATTAAATTAAAATGTTTAAATAATCCTTTTTTAATGTTAATAACTTTATAATTATTTAAGGTTATTTTAAATTAATTTAAATTTAATTAAAACGAAATAATGGAAGTAAGTAACGGCGGGGCGGGTTTGCGAAAAATGCGAAGCGTCCCGAGCAAACCCGCCCCGCCTGCCGCGAGCGAAATAATTTTATGAAAAAAAGGTGGTAAAATAAGAGATCGAGGAATTGAACCCCGGTTAAACCAAGGTTAAACCCCGGTTAAACCTTGGGATTTTAAAATTCGGGGGTATTGTGTTTACGAAGCGCGGGAACTTCGCGTATAAAATATAATAATATTTTTATCGAAATTACGAAGGTTATAAATAAAAGTTTCGCATATTAATTTTAAAAATTAACCCGTGTAAATTAAAATACATTCGCACCGTATGGCGCGTTTTTTTAATGGTTAAATTATTAAAAATATAACGGTTATTTATTAAAACTTAATGCATAAATCATTATTAAGTTTAAATTTTAATTTAAAATTAATATAATGTTTATTTATTTTTTATTTAATTACGCATTAAATAAAAACCCGGGGTTAATATACGAAACTTTTATTTATAATTTTCGTATATTTTATAATTTATAAATGTTAAATTTTATATATTATAAAAAATATAATTTATTAAAAAAAATAAAACGTAACTTCATTTTTTAAATAATTTATTTAAGCTTATATTTAATTAATTAATTACGTGACGTGATTAATTATTAAAAAATTAAAATCTTATAATATATTTTTTAATTAAAAGTGGTTAATTTTAAGGCAATTATTTTACGTTTTTTTACGTTTTTAAAACGCTTTTTAAATGATATAAATGAAATGAATTAATAAACGTAAAAGTTTATATAATATTAATATTAAATAACCATTTAATTTAAATAATAAATTAATAAAATTTAAATAAACTTGTTTTTATATTTCGTTATTTAAGTTAAATAAGTTTATATGGAAATTATTAACGTAATTATAAATAATTTTATAATTATTTTAATAATGGCTTTTAATTTAAACGTTTTTTTATAAATATATAAAAATTATTTTTTATTTATAATTAAATATTTTTTTTTATAATATTAATTTTTTAATCGTTTAATAAGTTTTATTTCAGTTTTTTATTAATTTATTTTTATTTCGTTTATATTTTTTTACGTTTTATTTTAATTTTAATTTTAAAATTATAAATTAATTTAAATATTATTAATTAATATATTTAATGTTTTTAAAATTAAATAAATTTAAACGAAAGAAAATTATGGTTAATAATATTATTTAAGTTTATAAAGTAAAACGCGTTCGTCGTAATATTTTTTTAATTTTTTCCATTTATTTATTTTACGAAAAATAAAATGTTAATTTTAATTATAATTTCGTTAACGAGTAATTTATTAATACGGATATAAATTATAATTTTCTTAATAATAAAAATAATTTAAATAAATTTAAGTTTAATTAAATTAATAATTTAAATGAAAATTTTATTACGTTTAAACGTTATATTAACGGTACCGATCCAAGCGATGGTTATAACGGTTTTTTTGGTTTTTTTCGTTATATGCGTTTCGTTATTATTAAACGCCGTAATAAACCTTATTTAAATTATATTTTAAACGTTTTAACCGGTCGTTTAATTAAGGAATGTTTTAATATTAAAGGTTATGGATTTTATTATTAATAATATGCGTTAAGGCATTTTTATTTCGTTTTATAAATGATTCCTTTTATTTTCTCGCTTTTAATTTTTTATTAATAGTTGTTTTAAACTTAAAAAAATAATGCGTTAAATAAAAACCTTTATTAAAATACACATTATTAATAATCGTGAAATAAAATTTAATTCGCTTTTTATTTTTATTTATTTTTAATTTACTTTTCGTTTTAAAAAATTAATAATTATATTAAAATGGTAAAAATTATGCTCCATAATCTTAATAATAATGTGGAAAAAAATCATAATAAAATTAAAATTAATGTTAAAAGATTTTAATTTACGATTAATAAAGTTAATAAAATAATAAAAGAAATGGTTTAAATTATATTAATTGGTTTAATTAATTTAATTAACTTTATTAATAAATAATCATGTTAATTATTTAATTTTTTTAATTTTTAAAGTTAATTAAACCTTAATACCGGTTTAATTACAATTTTTAAATTTAATTATATTAATTTTTTAACACCTTTAATAACTTTTATATTTAATCGTGAACGTTTTATAAATTTAATAAAACTTAAAAATATTTAAACGATTAATAAAATAAGTTTTTCGTAAACCCATTTATTAATATTTCGTTTATTAATAAATATAATATTTCGAAATTACTTTTCTTATACTTTTAACGTAACCACATGTTTTAAATATCCATGTATTTTAATTTTATATTAATCCTTTTTTTATCTTTAATAATAAACTTAATTATTTATTTATTATCATTAAAAATCTTTTAAATAAATCCGAAATTTATTTATATAACTTTAAAAAAACGTTATAATATTTT
This sequence comes from Annulohypoxylon bovei var. microspora, assembly GCA_022836615.1. Lineage (NCBI taxonomy): Eukaryota > Fungi > Ascomycota > Sordariomycetes > Xylariales > Hypoxylaceae > Annulohypoxylon > Annulohypoxylon bovei. The sequence goes on from MU405386.1 coordinate 44,146, forward strand.
TTTTTTTATTATATTTAATATAACGATTAACTTAACTTTTATTATAAAAATTAATATAATTTTTTAACACGTAACTTTTTAAATTACAAGTCTTTTATAAAACGACATAATATACCCATGGGATAATCGTTTAATTTTTTTATTATTAACGAATAAAACATCATTTAAAATTTATAAAATTTATATATTAATATATTTACTTTTATATTTAATGTAAAATGTTTTTATTATATATAAATACTTAATTACTTAATTTATTATAATTAAATGTGTAAACTTAAGGTTTAAAAAGTAATGTAATAATTAAGAAATGGTAAAAACTACGTTTAAATATATTATTATAATTATATATAATATTAATTTTACACACTTTTAATACACTTTAATTTAATCTTTTAAAACGTTATTTATATACTTTAAAAACGCGATACTTGGTAAAAGAATTATTAATATCCACAAATTATCGTTCATTTTAAATTTCGAAATAATTTTATTAATATATTTATTATATATTAAAAAAATCGTTCATTATTTATAATTTTTAATTACTTTTATTTTTAAATATTAATTTATAAATCCTTATTTTTTAACCTTATATATTACTTTAAAAATATTAATCATTTATTAAGCTTAAAAAACGTGCTTTTTAAAATTTATAATTAATATATTATCCATGTATATAAATATAAATATTTTTTAATCGGTCGAATAAAATAAATATAACTTTTTTAAAAAGCTTTTAAATCTTGTTTTTTTAATATATTCGTTAATTTTTTATATCATAATAATAATGATTCGCATAACTTATATAAAGTTTATAAAAGCTTAATATATATGTTATTTTCTTTAAAATTATTAAAAAGTTCGCATGTCACGGGGTTTTCCTTAAATAATAAAACGTTTATAAATATATTTTTTATGTTAAATTATAATACATTTAAATTAAAAAACGTAATTAATATTATTATAATTTTAAATAATTTTATTATAAACGTTGCGGCGTATATATTTTAAAACGTTAAATATTATAAATCTTTTTTTATTATTAATTTAAATTTACAAATTTTTAAGTAATTATTTTTATTAAATTTATAAGTAAAAACCCATTTTAAAAAAAGTAATATATTTTTTATTTAAACGCATTTAATTATTTTTTATACTTATTTCTTAATTATTATTTTAATTTTTAATTTCGCATTTTCTTTAAAATAATCCTTTATAAAGTAATATTTAAAAAAAATTTAAGTTTTAAAAAGTAATTTTATAAGGTTATTTTAATAAATATTAATTTTATTAAAAATTATTTTTTTATAAATAACTTTATTTTATTATATTATTATTATAAATATAATATATAACGTTTTATGTATTCGATTTTCTTTATAAATTGCTTTTTATTAATTAAATAAAAAGGTTATTTAAAAAAAAACCATTTTTTATTCGTTAAAATCGTAATCTTATTATTTTTGTTTTTATAAAATAAAATAATGAAAATTATATTAAATAAATTTTCATTATTTAATTTTTTATTATTTATTTATTTAAATTATTCCTTTGGATTTTAACCTTTGATTCGGCGGTTTTATTATAAGGGTTATTTTTTTATAATAACCAGGTAAAAAACTATTATTTTTATAATTAATCCGTTTAAATTTATTTATATTATTCTTTTAAAGCTTTTTAACGATCTTTTAAAGCGGTTTTTTCCCTTATATTATAATATTCTTTTTATTTATGGTTTTAATTAATTATTATTAATAAAATCGTTTAATTTAACCATAATTATAATTAAATTATTTATGATTTATTTTAATGTATTTAAAACTTCGTTTTTTTTTAAAGAAATCCGTTTAAAAATGGGGTTTTATTTATTAACGCTTTTTTTTTTAAATATATTATTTTTTTAAATATTTTATTTTATTTTAAAAGTTATTTAAGGAATTATAAATCCTTATTAAAAATCTTTTATTATATTATTAATCATGAATTTTAATACGTTAACATTCCATTTTTCGATACGATTTATTTTTACCTTTAAATTATAATTCCTTGGTTAATTTTCCACTTTATTTTTAATAAAAAGTTTATTTTTAATCTTTTCTTTAATAACCGAGGTAATCTTAAGGTTTATTTAAGCTTTTTTATTTTATATATTAAAAGTGTTAATAATTACATTTTTTTCGTTTTCTTTTTTTAAAAAGATTTTATTTACCTTATAAACATTAATTTTTACCTTTAAAAACTCATTTTTAAATAAATAAAAAATTCGTTCGTTAAAATTAATATTTTAAATAATAATCACTTTTTTCTTAAATAAAATCCATATTTAATATAAATTAAAAACTTTATATTTAATTAAATACTTAATATAAGTTTTTAAATTCGTTTTAAAAACTTTTTTATTTTTTTTTATTTTTACTTTTTTTTTAAACGCATACGTTTTACATTCATATACATACACCTTATTTTAATTTAATCTTAAATCACTTATAAAAACCGTTATAATTTAAAAAACATAAAACTTAAAATATTATTTAAATTAATTATATAATATTTCATTTAATATATATATATAATAAACATAATTAAAGCTTATATTAATTAAATATATAATTACTTAAATAATTTTTAACCATAATTAAGTTAATAAATTTATTTTTAATTATATATTTAAAGCTTTTGAAATAACCATTTTTTTTATTCTTTTTATTTTACTTATTAATTCCTTTATTTTTAACGATAAAAGCTTTATTTTAATACTTTTTTCTTAAACTTAACGTTAATATTTAATATTCCCATTAATCGCTATGGAATTTATATCGTTATTATATTAAAACTTAATTATTATTAAAGAGCGTTGTTATCCGGGCTATGTCTTTTTTGTTATCCGGGCTATACCCCGTTATAAAATCACCCCACCAAATTCGAAAACCCGGGCTTTTTACCATTCATCTTGCCATAACTTCACGGATATGCCTGTCACTGGTATATAATTAGCACCATTAGAACGCTGGGATTTGGCTGCATCAGGTAGAATTAGGTGCATCCAATTCGACCAAGTATTAGGAAAGTTATAAGCGTTTGAAGTTTAAAAGGCGTTATAGCGTACGCTACAGTGGGTTTCCAGGCCTTTTACCCCACCACCCACCTAATCGAACACTTAATGATTTAATTTTTACATCCTTTTTACATATATCTTCTAATATCTCAACGAATAATATAGGTATAAAACTCAAACCAAATCTATTCGATTCGAAATTGAATTCTGAATTTTATGAAGAAAGTTTTGAAATTTTTCTGATTTTATTCGCAAAGATATTAAAGAAAGTATATGTAAAAGTTATATATTATAAAAGAATCGTTATAGTTCGCTTAATTCTTCCCCGATTTCGATGCAACCAATTTTATTCATTACATAATTCTTTTAACTATCGAATGAATATAATCATGGAATGGTAGTTATAACGGTGCTAAAGTTATTATAAAATGAAAACGAAAGGGCCCGGGTTTCCGGATTTTAAAAATAAAAATTACCCAAAATCACGTGACATAGCCCGGATAACAAAAAAGACATAGCCCGGATAACAACGCTCTTATTAAATAATATACTCGTTATACCATTTATTTAAACGCTTATATAATCCTTAAAATCCACACATTAAATTTATCCTTAAATAAATATCTTTAAAATATTCCATTATATTCGTTTTTAATAATTAATAAATATATTAAATTATTATATCCTTTTTTATAAAAGAATAAATTTTATAACATTCGTTAAAATGGCCGGGGAACTTAACTTTTAAATTAACATCGTAATATAATTTAATATGGATTTATTATTAAATAAGTTTTACATTAAATACATATTATTCCATTAATTTAAACGTTTTATGTATGGTATATTAATACTTTAAAAATTATTAATTTAAGGTATTTTAATTTTAAATGTTACATTATTTCATCGTTTTATTTTAATACCGTTAAATCTTTTAAAAATTATTTTAATTAAATTATTTTAAGTGTTAAATAAAAATATAAACTTATTACATTCCGCGGTATTATATTAAGGATAATTAAAAATAATATATATAAAACTTATAAATAAATAAAAAAAAACTTATATTTTAAAAAAATTAAATTATATTCGCAAATTGATTTTTTTATTATTACGCTTTTAATTATATTTTATCCGAAACATAATAAATAATTTAAACCGTAATATTAAATCTTGGTTTTAAATAAATAATATTTTAAAATAATATTAATATAAAAAGTTTTTATTATAATTATTTTAAGTAATATAAAATCATTAATATTCAAGTTATTAACTTTAATTAAAATTTTAAAAATTAATCGTTTTCTTTTCTTAATAATTAAAAACGACGTTATCTTTGTTTAAATTATATTTTCCTCCTTTATAAGCTTAAAAATTCTTAAAATTAAGAATTTTTTATAATTCATTAAATTAATTAATTTATATGTATTAAATATTATGTTTTTTAATAATAGGTATTTCTTGAGTTTTATTATTATATAAATCTTTGGAATGAAATTTATTTATTTCGAATTAAATTTAAGGTTATTTTTAAATAAAAATTTAATTAAAATAAGTTTAAAAATTATTACGGCGGTATATTTTAATTATATTAATTTAAAAGTTTTACTTTTAATATTACCGGAAACTTTTTTTTAATTACATTCATTTAATAAACAAGTTTATTAAAGGGTTACTTTTTAATTAAAATATTCGATATTATTTTTAACTTATTTTTAATACATATTATTATAATGTTTTTTAATAACCTTATAACATTTTTTATTTAAAAATTTAATCTTTTTAACCATTTTTCTTATAATTACATATTAAAAAACTCCGCATTTTATAAATTTCTAAAAATAAATTTCTTTATTAATATTTAAGTAAAAACAATTATATTATATATTAATAAAAGCTTTTAAATAATTTTAAAAATTATTATAATTATTCCTTATAATCGTAATAAATTATCCGTTAATATTTAACATTAATTAATTTAAGCTATAAATAATCCATTTAAAAAATACCATTTAATGTTATTTTAATATTAATATAAGTTTTTTTAATTAATCATTTAAAATCGCTTATTAAAACATATTATCCGCTCATTGTAAAATTATTTAAACTTTTATTATATATAAGAAATTTTTAATTATAATCATTTTTTTAACTTTAAGAATATTATAAAATTTATTAAAATTATATATATAATCGAAAATATAAATTTATTCATTTACTTTAATATTTTTTACTTTTATTAACTTTAAAATATAATAATATTTTTCACACATTAAAATAATTAAAACTAAAATAATTAATTAAAGATTTTATTAAATAATTTAAACTTTCATTTATATAATTAATTTTCCTTCTTTTTAACACTTAATAAAAATTAATTTTATAATCGTTTTTAACATTATTATTTAAATTTAATTTAAAACTTAATTTATAACGTTTTAATATATAATATATATTAATAATCTTTTTATATATTATAATAAAAATTCATTATAAAACTTTATAATTTTTTTATTAATAACCACCAAAGATTTAATTAATAATCATTTAAATAAAATTAATAATAAATTCATAATATTATTATATATTTTATCATTAAAAACTTTAATTAATATTATTTAAAACTTATATGTTTTGTTTTTTTTTTTCGATTTCATTTTTCTTAATAACTTCGATCATTAAAAATAAAAATAAATTTAAAAGTTCGAAATTAAATATTTTTAAATTAATAAATTCTTAAATATTTCTTTTTATTATAATTTATTATAATAATAATTATTAATATAAGAAATTTTCTCGTTTATTTAATTTAATTTATATTAAAAATTAAAAATTAATAATTAATTAATTCATAATTAATCGTTATTTTTTAAAAAATAATAAATTATAAAATATTATATATTTTTAAAAAAATTAAAAAAAAACTTAAAATATATTTATATATAAAAATCCTTAAAACATTAACGTTAAACGTATACCAAGCTTATAATTATCACATAATTTATAAAAATTAAATCTTATATATTATAAAAAATATAATTTATTAAAAAAAAATATATAATTTTATTCCTTAAATAATTTATTTAAGCCCACGCTTAATTAATTAATTACGTGACGTAATTAACCACCGAAAAATTAAAATTTCGTGATAAATTATAAATAATTTTATTATAAAATAAATAACTTATAAATAATTTTTACATTAAAAACTTTAATTTTTTTAATTTTACTTTTATATTTAAAAATTTATTTATATTATTAATTATTTATTATTAAAAACTTGAATTTTAATAAAATATTTACAATTATATATTAATTATAAATATTATTAAAATTTTTAAGGTTTTTTTTTTCTTTTACTTGGTACGGCTTTCCATAATGTCCGGGAAAACGCGACTTACGTAAGCTCCGAGGCGTTTTTACCTTCTTAAAGTTATAAAGACCGGGAAAAAGAAAAAAAAAACTTTAAAAGTTTTTTTTTATAAAAAGTTATTGGTTAAGAAAAGGTCCAAGAAAAAGGTAGAAAACGGGGTGGAAAAAAGGTAAAAAACGGGGTGGGAAAAAGGGGTAATAAAGTGGAAAAAAAAAAAAAATTTATCCGGAAAATATTATTAATCATTTAATTAATTAATTTTTAACTTAATAATTAATTAATTAATTAATTAATTTATTAATTAATTAAAACCTTGGTTAAAAAATTAATTTAAAAATTAATTAAAAAACTGGTTTAAAAGCTGGTTAAAAAATTAATTAAATAATTGGTTTAAAAATTAATTAATTAATTAATTAATTAATTAATTAAATAAATGATTAAATATTTAATTAATTTATTAATTAATTAATTAATTTAATATTTAATTAATTAATTAATTAATTAATTAATTAATTATTTAATTAATTTAATAATTAATTAAATAATTAATTAACTTATTAATTAATTAATTTATTAATTAAATAATAAATTAATTAATTAATTAAATAATTAAATAATTAAACATTTAATTAAATTATTAATAAATTAATTAATTAAATACTTAATTAATTAATTAATTAATTAATTAAAACCTTAATTTAAAAGTTAATTAATTTAATAATTAATTAAATAATTAATTAATTTATTTATTAATTTATTTATTAATTTATTTATTAATTAATTAAACAACGGGTTAAATAATTTATTAATTTATTAAGAAAAAAAATACATTCTTACATGGGGGGTTCTCACCGCTTTTTAAACCCCCGGATCTTAACTTTAATTTTAATTTTACCTTTAACCTTAATTTTAATCATTAATTTTACGTGGTTTTAAAAGTTTACGGGGTTTTAAAAGCTTACATGGTTTTAAAAACTTAATTTTTAATATAAATTAATTCGTTTTTATATAATTAAATAAAGTGGGTGATTAATTAACCTTTAAAAAAGTGGCTTTTACGTTAGTTTAAAAGTGGTTAATTAAAAAAATGGTTTAAAAAAATTATTACGTGCGTGAATAATTAAAAAATAAGTTTAAAAAAAAATGTATTTAATTAAAAAAGTAAATAAATTTAATTAATTAAAAACGTTTCGTTAATGTTAATTAAATTTAAAAAGGTTTATTAATTACTTATTAATTTTTTATTAATTATTTTATTATAAATCTTCGATTTAAAAGTTTTTATAATAACGTTTAAACCATTTACGGTAATAAACGTTAATTATTAAAATAATTTTAAATCGCGTGTAAATTTAATTAATTATGTGTTAAAATATGTAAACTTTTTAAATTATTATATATAAAATGAATATTAAAATGAAATATATTAATTATTAATTAATAATGAAATAATAATAATTTATTAATATTTAAGTTTTTTTAATATATAAAAAAATAAAGCTTTTTTATATATACTTTATATTAATTACGTTAAATTTTTATTAAATTTATATAAAAATTATATTAATATATTATTATATTATTTATTTATATTTTAATAAATTACTTTTTTTTTATAACTTCGTTTTTAAAGTTAATAATATAAAAAAAAAACGTTATTAAATCGTTTTTTTATTAATAAACTTTTCGTAAATATAAATATTTAATTAAATACGCATTCGTTAATAATTTATATTAAATATAAAAAAAACCTTTAATTAAATAAAAACTTATAAAATATTAAATAAATAAAATTTTTAAAATAATTTCGAAATAATTTTAAATTATCGTTATTTTTTATTATAATTTTTTTATTATAAATTATATAAAAAAATTCATATAATTTTATATAATTTTATATATTATTATATTAAATTCCCCGTATAATTTTTTAAAATCCCTTTTAATTAATAAATAACTTTTATTTTTTTTAATTAATTTTTTTTTATTTTATTTTTTTATAATTTTTTAATATTAAAATTTTAATTATTTTATTATAATATAATAATGTTTAAAGAATTTATTATTAATAAAACATTTTATTATAAATGTTTTAATTATTTAATTTAATGAATTATTAATAAAAATATAAAACATTATTTTTATTTATATAATAAGTTCGTTAATTTAATTTTATTATTATTTTATTATTAATTATTCGTAATATAATTATTTTTATAAAATATAAAATTTATTAAGTTAACCGTAAAAATTATATTAATATATAACTTTTAATATTTCGTTTTTTTATTTTTTATTTTTTAATAATTTTACTTTAATTTCGTTATAACCGTACAACGTTTTCGCCGTTATTAACCAAGATTTATATAAATATATTTATTTTAATAATATCGTTAAATTTTAATTAAATTACTTTTAATTTAATATTTAAAAAAAGTTTTAACATAAAAAAAATAAACTTAATATATTTATTATTTAACGAAAAAAATACCAACGAATTTTTAATAATAAACATAATAAACGTTAACTTTTTACTTTAAAAAACATCGTTAAACACATCCGTTTTATATTTTTACATTTATTTTATATTAAAAATAAGTTAAATTAAATAATTATTATTTATATATTTACGAATAAATATTTCGTTAACTTTATTATTAATTTAAAATAAAACATTAAAAATTAATTAACTTTTATTTAAGTTTTTAAATTATTTAAAATTATTATATAAGCTTTAATAAATTACATTTTTTTTTATCCATTAATATATTTTTAATTAACCTTTATTTCTTAAGTTTTAAACCTTAACTTAATAACATTAATTACGTTAATTTCATAAACATGCTTTAAAAGGATTAAAATTTACAATAATAAAAAATCCATAATAAATAATAATAACGTTATGGTAAACCTTTTATTATTTAACTTAAATAATAACTTTTATAACTTTAAAAAAAAATGAATTATTTTTTTTTTATTTGTAATTTAATTAATTACTTTTGCATTAAAGCTTCACTTTTCATGTATTAACGCTTAATAATAAGGTATACCCCTTTAATTTAATAATTTTAATGTTAATAATATAAAAGCTTAATAAGGTATTAATTATTTTTTTACTTATCCCGCATAAAGGCTTTAATTTTCCTTCGTTTAAAAGATATTTATTTTTTAATTTAACGTTTAATAATAAAAAAAGTTCCTTTAATTACCATTTGTTTTAATTAAATTACCGGTTACCTTATTATAACTTTATTCCAATTATTATTTTTACTTTTCGTAACTTTATAATTTTAATATTAAAAAGCTTAATAAAATATTAACTGCTTTTATATTTATTTTATATAAAGGTTTTGCTTTTTTTTCACTCGTAAGGTATTAATCTTTTCACTTATAAGGTATTAATCTTTTAATTTAACGTTTAATAATAAAGTATACATTTTATAATTATTATTTATTTTAATTAAATCATTAATTACATCGTTATAACTTTATTTTAAATATACCATAAAGTAATTTATTTATAACTTTTTTTATTACCCGTTTAAAGGTTTTGCTTTTTTATTATTAAAATATATAATAAAATATTAAACTTAATCATTAATTTAACCGTTACCACCTTAAATATTTATTACTTTAAAATATTTTACCTTAAACGTTAATAATTAATTTATTATTTATTAAAAACATTTCACTTTTAATATTAAATAATTTACTTTTATATAATAATTATTATTTTAAATATTTACCTTAATTATTAATTATTATTAAATTATTTTTAAAATATTACATTTTACTTATATAATTCCTTTATTATTAATTATACATTAAAAATTTAAAAAGCCGAATTTTTTTAAAAACTTTAATTATTAAAGCTTTAATTAATTTTAAACTTTTTAAAATATACGCGCGTATAAATAATTCTTTTATTATTAATTACACGTTAAAAACTTAAAAAGTTAAATTTTTTTAAAGATTTTAATTATTAAAGCCTTAATTAATTTTAAACCCCTTAAAATACGTGAATAAATAATCACTTTATTATTTATTATTATAAATTTAATAATTTATTTAAAATAAAATAATATAAATAATAATATACATTAACTTTAAAAAGTTTACGTTGCTTTTTAAAATTAATTTCGATTTAAATTTAATTCGTTAATGAATTTATTATTAAAATTATATAAAAATAAATAATATTTTTTTCATTTTTAAATAAGTAAATCGCCGTGTATTCGTTAATTTTTTAACATGTTATTATATTTTCCTTACTTTTCGAAATTTCCTCATTTTAATAACTTTATCGTTTTTTTTTTCTTAATTTCTTTTTAATTTTTTCGAAACATTTATACCACGTTTTAATAAATAACTTTTATATTAATAATCGTATTTCGAAATAAATATTTTTAATAAATAATTTATAATAATAAATGTAAAACATTAAATTATTAAAATATATATAAAATAAATATTAAAATAAAATATATTAATTATTAATTAATAATAAAATAATAATAATTTATTAACGCTTAAGTTTTTTTAATATATAAAAGAACGAAGTTTTTTTATATATATTTTACATTAATTACGTTAAAACTTCGTTAAATTCATATAAAAATTATATTAATATATTATTACATTATTCGTTTATATTTTAATATTATAAAACTTAAATTAATTAATAATTTACACATAAATTTACTTTAATTAATATAAAATAACGTTTATTACATATAAACGATATTTAATATAATTAAAAAATTTAAACGTATATTATTAATTATTTTATTAATTACTTTATTAATTATTTACGTAATTTTTAAATTTTCGAATTTAAACGTAATAATGTTTTTAAAACGGATTAATTAAATTTATAATATATAATTATTATAACGAAAGTTTAAATTAAATTAATACACGTTTTATTATATAAATTTTTATATAAACGTAAATATTTTTTTTAATTTTTATTAAATTATTTTTTATTAAATATAATTTTTAATTAATTTAATTATTTTTATATTAATATAAATTTAATAACGAAAAAAAAAAAATATTTTAAAAGCTTTTTTAAACGATTATTTATTATTTAATTCGTATTTTTTAAATTATTTATTTAAATAAATAAATTAAATTAAAAATAAATAATATATTTTTATAATTATATATTTAAATTATATTTAATTATAATTTAATAAAACCACGATTATATATATATAATAATTTAATTTTAAAGTTTTTTAAAATAACGTATATTAATTTTAAAAACATATAATTTATTTCATTAAAAAAGGTTTTAAATATAATTATATAATATTAATTTTATATAATTTAAAATTATAATTAAAATAAAACGAAATTAATGTTTTTAATTATAACGTTAATTTTATATAATTAAAATAAAAGATTTGTTATTTTAATAATATTACATTTAATAATATTTTCGCCGGAACGAAGCCGGTTTCTTTAATTGGTTGAAATCTTTATCGATAAGCACGGACCAGGTATAAAAGTACCTTAACACACATATAAATTTATATGCATCTTATTATACCGCTTTTTATGGGATTAAATCGTATGATATTTCATGTTTACATTTAAATAATTTTCTTAATAACCATTTAATTTTAAAATAATTAAGTTTATTCGAAAGTTATTTTAAATTTTAATTAATTAAATTAAATTATATTATATATAAATAAATATTAATATAATTATACCATAAATTATAAAAAGTATAAAAAGTATCGGAGCTTTTCGAAGGTATTACGTGCGATCGGTTCGAAGTAATAATATCGGGAGCCGCGATTTAATAATTTATTAAAAACGATTTATTAAATGTAATTTATTAAAACTTTGTTTTTAATATCGTTGAATTAAAAGTTTTTAAATTCTTAAGTTTTATTAAAATTATTATTATAAAAAAAAGGTTATTTAAATTAAAGCTGTGAAAACACTTTATATCGTGTTTTAATGGTTATATAATTTATTAATAAAGTTTTCGATTAATTAAAAATGCTTTTTTTAAAAAAAAAAGGTATTATTAAATATAATATTATTAAAATAATAAATCTTTAAAATAAATATTTTTATTTATATATAAAATTATATAATAACGTATATATTAATTAAATTTAAATTTTCGTTATAATAATATATTATAAATTTAATTAATTAATATTATAAATTTAATATTATTTTATAAAAAAGTTTTTTAATATATTTTTTTATATATAATTTTTATTAAATTTAATATTAATTATAATTTTTTTTAATAATTAACGTGTTATATTAATAATTAACTTTATAATTAATTTCGTAATTAACATCAAATTTAATAAATATATATTAAATTTAATAAAAATTATATATAAAAAAATATATTAAAAAGTTTTTTTATAAATAAATATAAAAAAAATTAAATTAATTAAATTTTAATAATTATTAATTTTTTTAATTATATAACGATTTATATAAAATTTAAAATATTTTTTAATAATTTTTATATAACGAATAAAACCCACGACATTTATATAATAAATTTAATATTATTTTTATAAAAAATAATTTTTTTTAATTATTAAAAATTTATTAAAATAAAAATAATTAATGTTTTAATTTAAAAGGTTTTTATATCGTTAATTTTAAATAAAAAAAATTAATTAATTAATTAAAAAATTATAACGAAAGTTTAAAAAATGTGGTTTAATTATTTAATATATAATAATTTAATTTTTTTAATAAAATTTAATTAATTAAAAATTTTAATCGTATATTTAATTAAATATATTATTATAAAAAACTTTAATTTAATTTTTTTAATAAAATTTAATTAATTAAAAACTTTAATTATAAATTTAATTAAATATATTACTTTAAAGGACCCACTTTTAATTATTAAGTTAATTTTTTTAAATTATAATTTAAATTATTTTTTAAATTATTTTTTAAATTATTTTTTAAACCGGTTATTATATTAATTTAAAGATTTAATTTAAAAAAAATATATATCGTATAAAAAAACTAAAGAATAAAACGTACGAAAAAATAAAATAAAATAACGTACGAAACCGAAACGAACCGGGGAAAAAACGTACGAAATAATAACGTATAAAATAATAACGTGTAAAAAATAAAATAAATAATTAATAACGAACGGCCGGCGCCGAAGGTTTACGAAAAGCGTGGTAACGGTTCGAATAAACCTTCGGCGTTAATCGCGAACGTAAAAAAAAAACATAATAAAAAATCGAACCATCGGTTTACGGTTAAATTTCGGATTTCGAAATCGGGGTATATTTTCGTTCCGACGAAAACTTCGTGTTAAATTAAAACGTATATTTAATAAAAAAATTAATAAAAAAAAATATTTATATTTATATAAAAATTTATATAATAAAATATATATTAATTTAATTTAAATTTTCGTTATAATAATTATATATTATAAATTTAATTAATAAATATTATAAATTTAATATTATTTTAAAAAAATTAATATTTTTAAAAATATTTTATTCGTAAAAATAATAATTAAAAAACTTTTAATTAAATATTATAATAATTTAATTTTAAAATTATTTAAATAACGTAAATATTTTAAATTTAATTAAATTTCGTAATTCGTAAAACCGTTTTATTATTATTTATAATTTAATTAAATATATTTATAAAAAAAAATTATTAAAAAAAATATATTTATAATAATTAATTAAATGTATCGTTTTTAAAATAAAATCTTTTAATTAATTAAATAATAAATTTCGATTTTCGAAATAATTCGTTCGCGAAAAAAATAATTTTTAATAAAATTTAATTTTTCGAAAACGAAAAATTTATTAAAAATTAAATTTTACGCACGGATTAATTAAATTAATAAAAACGATTATTTAAAACGATTACGTAATTAATTCGTTTTAATTTAATTAATTTTAATTTTTAATATAAATTATATAAATAAATAAAAAACCTTTAATTTAAAAAATTTAATATTTTTCGGAAAAATGGTTACGGGTGGCCACGGGTGGTTAAACGGGTAATAAAATAAATGGTTCGTTAAAAAATAATTTAACGGGTAATTATATTAAAAGTTAAACCGGTGGTTTAAAAAATGGTTAAACGAAAAACCCGGCGGGTGGTTTAAAAGTTTAATAAAAAATAATTTACGAAATAATTACGAGTGGTTTAACGGTCGGTTAAACGGGTGGCGGCACGGGTGATTAAAAAAAAACTTAAAAAATGGTTAAATAAATGCGCGAACCGTGGTAATAAATGGTTTCGTCGTATAAAAAAAAAATGTGAAATCGAAGAATCGAACCATCGATTTCCGGTTAAACTCGGGATATTATATTATTTAAACGGGTGGTTTTAAAAAAAAATTTAAATAAATAATTTAAATAATTTAATATTTTTTTAATTTTTAATTCGTGTATAAAAAGTTTTTATTTATTTCGAAAATAAAAATCTTTTAATTTAATTAATTAAAAGTTTTAACGTATATAATATTTATAATATTAATTTACTTTTATAATATTAATTTATTATTTATAATAAAAACATTTAATTAACTTAAAAGTTATAAAATTTTAACGTTTTTTTTATTTAAAAAAGTTTTAAATTTTTATTTTATTTTATAAAATAATATAATTAAAAAACCTTTAATTAAATGTTATAATAATTTAATTTTAAAACGCGTTTTAAATAAAAATATTTATATTTTATAAATAATTAATTTTTTAATTTTTATAATAATTATTAAGTTTTATATATTTAAATATTTAAATAATAATTAAAAATTTTTTACCATTTTATATAATTTTAAATTAACGTTTTAAACTTATTAAATTAAATTTATTTTTTTATTTTATTTATTTATATTATTTTATTATTTTTTAATTTTATGTTATTTTATTATTTTTTTATTTTATATTAATTTATATTTAATTTATATTTTCGTTATTTTCCATTTTTTAAGTTTATTTTATTTACATTTTTAAATATAATTTAAATTAATTTTTTAATTTAAAAGTTTAATATAATTAATTATATATTATCGTGTTTTTTCGTGTTTTTACGTTTTTTTAATAATATTATAATTAAATTAATATTATTCGATTTTAATTTTTAAAATAAATGGGTATATATTATTTAAAATAAACTTTAAAAAAAAGTTAAGTTTTTATTAATTATTTACATTTTATTTTTTTATAATATTATTTAATTTAAATGTTTTTATAATATTTTATTAATTTAAAAAAAAACTTTTTATTATTTAAAATTATTATTTATTATGTTTAATTTCGTTTAAATTATCGTTATTATTTTCGTTTTTAATATTAATTTTTTTATTATTAATTAATAAATTATTATTTTTAATAATTTCCGTTTAACGTGTTAAAGTTTTAAGGTTTTTATTTTTAATTATTATTAAAATAATTTAAATTAAATTTTAAATGGGGTTTTTAATTAATTATATTAATCGTTATTATAAATTTAAACGAATAAATGCTTTAAATAAAAATAAATTTTACGTGGATATTAATGTAAAATTATTATTAAATAATATTAAAACTTATAAAGTTATATTTAATAAAATAATATAAATAAAATATTAATTATTAAATGTTTTAATTTTATAATTAATTTTTAAAATGAATTTATTTTTTAATTACCCGATAATATAATTATTATAAAATATATATTAATCGTTTTTTAATTTTATTTTATTATCGGTGAATATTTATATATGTTTTTTCCGTGTTAATTCGTTGAAAAAAAAAGAAAATATAAAATAAATAAAAACTTTTTTTAATTAAATTTAAAGGTTTATAATTATTTTTACGGTTTAAAAAACAATAATTTAATAAAAACATTATGTTTTAATAATGGTTAAAGTTAATTAATATAAAAATTAATATATCGTGTTTTTAAAAGTAAATAAATACGCTTATAAAATAAATAATTTATTTAATTTTTTTATATTAATATATTATAAAAGTTAATGAGTTATATATTTAATAATTTAATTATTAATTTTTATATTATTAACGTTTTTTATTTACGTGTTTATTTAATATATACCCGTGGATATTTTAAAAAAATATTATAAATAAAATTTATTAATATAAATTATTAAAAAACATGTTTTTTACATTTATTTTAAATTTTTAAGCTTTTAATGTATTAATTACGTAAACGATATTATTTTCGTAATATTTATAATTATTAAATAAATAAATGTGTGTAAAAAAATTATAAATGAATTTTAAATGTAATTATTTATATCGATATTAGTTTTTATTAAAAGTGGTTAAATAATAATTAAAAACATTAAAATATAAGTATTAAATTTAATGAATTATAAGTTTTTATTTACTTTTTCGATTAATGTAATTAAAGTAATAAATGAAATATTTAATTTAAATTTTATAAAAAATATTAAATTATAATAATTTTTATTTAAAAATGAATTTATGGTTAACGTTTATAATTAAATAATTATATAAAAAAAGTTTATGGTATTTATTAAAATAATTTAAATTGTAATTTAAGAAAAATATAAGTTTATTTAAGTTTTTATATTTTTTTTAATATTTTAAAATAAATGTTTAATATTATTTTTTTAAACTTTTATTAATAAAAATATATTAGATTTTCGTGTTTATTATTTTATTTTATTTACAAATAACGTTTTTAAATTATTAATTTTTAAAATAAAAAAATAATTAATTTTTTATGTTTTTTATTATATTGTTAAATTTTATAAGAAATTAATTAAAAAGTAAGTTTTATTTTATTTATAATTTACGGCATGTAATGTTTTTACTTATATATATATAAAGCGAAGTAATTATTTTATTATAATTATATATTTATAATATTATTTTTTAACGTTTTCGAAATTAAACATAAAAAAATTAATTTAATAATAAAAGGTTTAATATATAAACCTTTAATAAATTTATATAAAAATGAAATTATTAATCGTATATATATTTAAATAATATATTTTAAATGGAATATATAAATTATATAAATAAATTAAATATTTTAATTATATAAACGGTTATATATAAAAAGTAAATAATATATCTTTGATTTTTTTATAATATTAATTAATGATATTTATAAATTCTTTTAATATCGTTAAATAATTTAAAATTAATATTATATATTATAAATTTTTTAATTAAATATATATTAATTATATTATTTTAAATATAAATATAAATTTTAATTATGTTTTTATATCACGGCGAGCAAGTTTTAAATTAAAATAAAGCTTAAATAACGGCGGACCACGTACTTTATTAACGAAAATATTTAAAATTAAAAATTAAAAAAAAAAATTATAAAATAATTTCCTTTAAAAAGTTTTTATATATTAACTTTGCGGTTAAAATATTAATTAATTATTCCATTAATATACTTTAAAAATAACGGTAATTAAGCGCCGTTATATAACTTTTTTTTTAAAAAAAAATTTAATTTATAAAAAAAATAAATTATTTATTAATACGCTTACGGCTTATTTCTTTAAATTTTTTTTTACAATAAATAAATTATTTTTATTTATTATTTTTAATATTTTATTTTTTACGGCGGTTTTAATTTATTATTAAAATTTAATTAAAGGATTAACGGTTTTAAAATGTAAATTATAAAAGTTTTTTATTTTAATTAACGTATTAAAAAAATCTTTAAAAAAATATTACATTAAATTAAAGTTATAACTTATTTAATTTACTTTATATTAAAACTTCTTTTTAAAAAACTTAAAATTTAATATTTTAAATATTTCGTATTTTTATTTTTTATTAATTTTTATTAAAAATAAAAGATTTATTATTTATTTTAAAATTAAATTATTTAAGGTTTTAATTAATTAATTTACGTTTAAAACTTAATAAATTTTTATATTAAAAAGTAAATTAATTTTAAAAATATTATAATAAAGTTTTATTAACATTTTAAAAAAATTTATTATTAAGTAATTTAAATTATTATAAAGGTAATTTATTTATTAATTATTTTTATAAATATATATTTAATTACTTATTATTTAATTTATTAATTTTTTTTTATTAATTTATTTATTTTAACGATTTTATATTAATAAAAAGTTTTTATAAATTTATTATATAATAAAGGTTTAACGCTTCGTTAATAATTAAATAACGATATAATTAAACTTTTTTTAAAAGGTTTTAAACTTATAAATGTAAGCTTATTAATTAAAAATTATTTTTAAAATAAATTTTACTTTTACTTTTATAAAAAAAAACCTTATGTTTAAATATAATTAAATGGCGTACGTAAAATTTAAACAAAGTAATATTTCCGATTAATTATTTTAAAAATAATTTATAAAAAGTCGTAATTTCATTTAAATAAATTAATTAAAAATCTTTATTTAATTATTAAATTATAAATATTTTATTATCGATTTATAAAGGTTTATCCCGGTGAACTTAAATAATTTATTTAAAAAAACGGCCACGAATTAAAAACTTTTATTAAATATAATCGTTTTAAAGGTTTTATAAATGCATTAAATATGCTTATAATATAAATTTATAAATTATATAACGATATAAGTTTTATACGTAAATAACGAAAAAAGTTTTTTATTTAATTAATTAATAATCATTAAAATTAAATTAAATCTTTCGTAATTAAAAGGTATAAATTTAAAATTTATTAAAATTTATTATTATATTTATTCGTTAATAAAAAATAATTAAAATAAATTTATTAATTTAATTTTAAAGTTTTAACTTTTTTAACATTATTTATAATAAATATAATAATGGTTTATAAATGTTTTCATATTAAATTATAAGTATTTTTTTTATATTATTACATATATTTTATTTCGATTTAAATATATTCGATTTAAAAAACGGTAAAATTCATTATATAATTTAATATAAAATTCCTCGTTATTTAAAACCATTAATTTTTCTTTTAAAAATAATAATTTATTTTATAAAATATATTTATTTTTTCCTTTTTTAATTCATTTACGTTACATTTTTAATTTAATAATATTTTAATTAATTATTAAAATAATATTAATTAACTTAATATTTTAAAATAATTTTTCTTTAAAAACCTTTATTATAATTAAAATACATTAAAAATTAAAAAATAATAAATTTATTAAAAACTTATTAATTAAAAATTATAAGAAATTTATTTTATTATAAAATATTAAAAAAAATAATAAAATAATAAATTAATTATATTTTTTAATTATTTTTTAAATAATTAAATTAACCACCTTTTAAAATAAAATGTTAATTATTATATTTTTCTTTTTTAAATAATAATATAATTCGTAATTAAATTAAAATAAATATTTATTTTAATTAATTTAATAAAAATTTAACATCTTTTTAATAATAAAATATTATAACGTTTAATAATTTATAAATATATTAAATTTATTATTTAATAAAACAAATATATATTCTTAAAATTTCATCGTTATTATAATAACGAAAAACTTTTTATTATAAATGAAATAATTATATTTTAAAAAAATTATTATTTTTTTAAAAAAAGCCATTAAATATTAATCCCTTAATTCGTTTAATTATAAAAAAGCTTTAAAAATCACTTTATTAAAAGCATTAATTTTTAATTTAATTTTTTAATTTTTATAAAAATGCTTTAAAATTAAAAAAATAATTAAAATTGTTTTTAATATTTTAAATGTTTTAATATATTCATTAATTTAAATTTAATATAAAGTAATAATAAAGAAATGTAAAAGCTTTATAATTTAATTATATTTTAATATAAATTATTAATAAAAATTATAAAAGCTTAAAAACGATTAAAATTTTTAAACTTAAATAAATGTTTTTTAATTTTAAATTACTTTAATTTTATTTTAATTAATAACCATGTTAAAAATAAAAATAATAAACCTTAAGAATTTAATTTTTATAACCGAAAGCTCATTTTTTTAAATATTAATTTATAAATTAATATAACGTAAACGTTTTAACATTTGCCGTACGTGGTATTCGTGGAAAAATAAGTTTTTAAAATACATTAAGTTTATTATTTAACTTAAAAAGGAATATGTAATACTTATATAATTTAAAATAAATCCGAAAAATAATGAAATTTTTTAAAGTAAAATTTATTTTAATATAATGGAAAATTTAATGGATATTAAATTTTATAAAAACTTTAATTTTAAAAATCTTTTTTAACGTTTTATTAATTAAAAGGAAAAAATAACGATTTTTTTAATGTAAATGTTTAATTCTTAATAATTAATATAAAACTTTAAGCCATTTTTTAATTTTTTTATAAAAAAAATAAAAGATTTATATTTAATTATATTAAATATAATCCATTTTTTATATAAATAATTTAATAAATATTTTTTTAAAACTTATAAGTGTTTTATATTTATATTATAAAAAGGGTGTAATTTAATAAAATTAACGCTTTTTTTTAAATTTATTTTATAATTAAAAAGTTAATAAAACGGTAATAAATCGTTATTTTTTTTTTAAAAAACATTTTAATTAAATCATGTAAATAAAAGAAAAGCCTTTTTACGATTTATTTTTAAATAAAATCATTTTTTTATTATAACCTTTTTTTAAAAATTAAATTAAATTTTTAATATAATAAAATAAAAGCGTTTAATAACTTGTAAATTACGTTAAAACTTCGTTAAAAACATAATATTTTTTTAATAAACGTTAAACTTAAAATTAAATAAACATTTATAATGGATAATAATATAAAATATATTAAAAGTTTAATAAAAAGTTAAAAAAAAAACGGGATAATAATAAAAAATTATTAATTCATTTTAATTATAAGGTTTATTATGGAATATATAAACGCTATAATGGTTTACTTTTTTTTTAAGGTATAAAATTAAAAACAATCATGGCGTTTTATACTTTTTTATGTCATTTTATTTACGTTTTTTTAAAAAGTGGAAAGTTTTAATATAATATTAAAAACGTAATAATAATAAAAAAATAACGATTTAAAAAATAATAATTATTAACGTTAATTATTTAATATAATGTTATATTCCGTTAAAAATTTAAACCTTAATATTATTTAAAATTAAAAGCAGTCCCTTAAGTTTATTAAAAAAATAAATACATTATAAAAATTTTTATTTTATATTTAAATATTAATATAAATTACTTCGTTAATTTAATTAATAATTTATTTATTAAAATCTTTTATTATAATAAATTAATTAAATTAAATAATAAATTTTTTTATACATTTATTATTAAATATATATTTCGTTAATTAATAATTATATATATTTATATTTTAATATTTATTAATATTTATATCGTTATTATTATGCTTATGTTTTATAAATGAATTAATATATTAATTACGAATTATAATTTTTTTATTATAAAATTTAAAAAGTTAAAATTAATAAAAATAAATGTTAATAAATAAATATATAAAAAAGAACTTAAATTAAAGGTTTTATTTAAATGTTATTTTTTTTTAATTTTAAATTAATATTATTTTTATTATGTTTTATTAATTTTTTTTTAAAACGATAATTATTATTTTAATTTTCACGTTACGCATTAAATAATTATTAAAGAAATAACCCTTTTACTTATAAAAGTAATAAATTAAATTTATGTTAAACGTTGTAAAAACATTACATTAACGGGGAATTAAAGGAACTTAAAAAGGCTTTTTTATACGTACTTAAATTATAATTTCCGTTATTAAATAAAAAATATTAAAACCGATAAAAATTATTTTCATAACATTAAAAATAACTTTAACTTTAAATTAAAATTAAAAAATTATTAAATTAATTTTCTTTTAAATAACTTTAATGTGTTATTAAATTAACATCGAATAAAAATATTTAAACTTAATAAATTTTATTTTTTTATTTAAATAATAATAAAAAGTTTAAGTATGGAAATTAATGGTTAATTAACGGTTTAATTTTTTTTTATTTAAATATTAAGATTTTTTTTTTATTTATTAATAATATAAAAAGCGCGTAAAACTTAAAAAATTATTTATTTAATTATATATTAAATTTATAAAAGTCATTTTTAATTTAAATTTTAATGTCACGGCGAGTAAGTTTCAAATCGGGACAAAGCTTAAATAATGGTAAATTACGTATTTTATTAACGAAAATATTTAAAATTAAAAATTAAAAAAAAAAAGCCACGAAGTGGTTTCTTTTAAAAGGTTTTTATATATTAATTTTACGGTTGAAATATTAATTAATCATTTCGTTAATATATTTTAAAAATAACGATAATTAAATGCCGTTATATAACCCTTTTTTTTAAAAAAAATTTTAATTTATAAAAAAAATAAATTATTTATTAATACGCTTATAATTTATTCCTTTAATTTCTTTTTTTTTTATAATAAATAAATCGTTTTTATTTATTACTTTTAATATTTTATTTTTCGTAATAATTTTAATTTATTATTAAAGTTTAACCGGGGAATTATCGGCTTTAAAATATAAATTATAAAAGTTTTTTATTTTAATTAACGCGTTAAAAAAATCCTTAAAGGGGTATTATATTAAATTAAAGTTATAATTTACTTAATTTACTTTATATTAAAACTTTCTTTTAAAAAATTTAAAGCTTAATATTTTAAATATTTCGTATTTTTATTTTTTATTAATTTTTATTAAAAATAAAAAATTTATTATTTACTTTAAAATTAAATTATTTAAGGCTTTAATTAATTAATTCACGTTTAAAACTTAATAAATTTTTATATTTAAAAGTAAATTAATTTTAAAAGTATTATAATAAAATTATTATAAATTAAAAACTTAAAAAGTTAATTAAAATAAAAATTAACGTGAGCTTATATTATGGTTATAAACGCGATAAACGTGGGTCTTTATAATGAAATTATTAATAACTTTAAGTGGGTCGTTAAAGTTATTAAAACACGTATAAAGGAGATTTTTACGTTAATTAATTTAATTTATATTTTTAAGTATAAATATCGTAACTTTAAAAATGAAAATTTTTTTTTTTTTTTTTATTAATGAAAATAACTTTATTTTTAACTTTATATAACATAAATTTATTATTATTTATAAGAATTATTATATATTTTCATTAATCATTTTTTAATTAATAAAAGTTTTTAAAAAAGCGTTTATTACGTCGAACGATAACTTAATATATAAATAT
The DNA here is from genome assembly GCA_022836615.1 of Annulohypoxylon bovei var. microspora. Classification (NCBI taxonomy): domain Eukaryota; kingdom Fungi; phylum Ascomycota; class Sordariomycetes; order Xylariales; family Hypoxylaceae; genus Annulohypoxylon; species Annulohypoxylon bovei. The sequence goes on from MU405386.1 coordinate 67,784, forward strand.
TTCTTAAATAATAAATAATTAAAACTTTATAATATTTATTATTTTTTATTAATACGATTTAAATTTATATAAACTTTTTCATAACTTTTTTAACACTTTTATAAATAATTTATTAAATAACTTTAATTCGTTTTATAAAACCGAAGAAATAATTTTAATTAAAAATAAATGTTTAATTTAAATTAACGAATAAAAGGATTTTTCGATATACGTGGTTATATTAAATTTTTTTATTTTAAAAAACTTAATATATTTCGGATTAAAAAAAAATAAATGTTTAAAAATTATATCTTTGGTTTTAATTAAAAAACGGTAATATTTAATATAATGGCTTAATATAAAAAAGTTTAATAAATTATATAATAATAAAGCTTTCATTTAAATTTTAATCGAAAAATTCGAAAATAAATAATCGATTTAAGCCGTTTATTAAAACTTAATTAAAATGCGTTAAAATGCCTTTTAATACTTCGGCGATTTTCTTATTAATTTTAAAAGTAAATTAACTTTAATTAATAAGTTAAATTTAAAAAAAAAAAATTAATTATATTAACGCGGGGTTAAATAATAAATTAAAGAACGTTTTTATAATAAAAAAATTAAATAAAAAAAATTATAATAAATAAGTAATTAAGGTTAATAATGTAACGGTTAAAATGGAAAAAGCATCGGATTATAAAAAGAAAAATAATCGTTTTATAACCATTTAATATAAAGGAATATTTAATTAAAAGGTTATTAATTTTATTAATATAATAATTATTTAAAAATAAAAATTAAAGTTCGACGAAAACGGAAATGCGGTTATAAATAAGGTAAATTATATAACTTTAACCACCGCGATAATTATAATAATAAGTTAAATAAATGGTTCGCGTTAAGGTAATAATAATTTATTAAAGGTATAATAAAAGTTAAATTAAAAGTTTAAAAAACTTAAAAAAAAAAGCAAATGTATTTATTATATAAAAACAAGGTATTTTATAATGGTTTACCCGTTATTTCGAATCGTATTTTAACCGGACCGTGGTAACGGAAATGGTATGCCACGAGTAATTACCATAAAAGCTTAAAATAATTAAAATGTTAAAAATAATCATGAATTATTAAAATGTTCGGAAAACGAGTAATTTTTAAACGAAATTACGTTTAAAAGTTAATATTAAAACTTATAAATATTAAAAAATTTTTAAATAAAATATATATTATTTTTTTTTAATTAAAACCTTATTAAATAAATAAAAATTTACTGATACGTTTATAAATTCGAAATATTTAATATATTTAACATTTAATAAAAGATTTATACGATAAATAAAATTATCGCGTATATTTATTTAAAAAAAAGAATTAAAATTAATTAAAAATAAAAAATTTTATATAATTAATACGTTTACATATATAAAAATCAATATAAACGGTAAAAAAGAACGGATATAAAGTTATGTTATTTTAAATTTTACGTTCTTTTTAATATTAAGAAAATCGTAAATGGAATGGAACGACATTATTTATAAAACGAAAAAAAGATCGATTAAAATAAATTTAAAAAAATATGGTTTAATAATATACGAAAAAAGTTAAAATATTATTTAAACATTTTATAACGTTAAAATAAAGTATTTATAAATTAAAAAAGTTAAATATATAATAAAAAATATATTTTTAACATTCGTAACTTAAGAAAAAAAACGTTAATATAAAAAAAACGGTAAAAACGTTTAAATTTTTAATGTTATTATACGAAATATTAACATTATATTAAAAAAAAAAAACTTATAATTAATTAAATCCAAAAAGCGTTACTTAATAAATTAAAAAATTAAGTCGGAAATTTCTTAAATAATAAAAATATAACATTATTACCATTAAAATTAAAGTTAAATACCGAAATTAATTTATAAAAAAATAATTAAAATAAAAAAAAAAGTTTCATAAAAACCTTTATATAATATATTAAAAAAAAAGCTTTTAATGTTATAAAAAACCTTAATAAGCTTATTAAATAAAAGATGAATTAAAGTTAATAATTCCCCGGGAAAAATACCGATATTATTCGCAAAAAAACCAAGAAATAATTTCCGGTTTTATATAAATTACAAGGCTTTTAACGTTATTTTAACACGTAACCGTTACCCGTTACCATTAATTAAAAAAACTTTATGATTTTTTTATAAAATTAAATAATTAATTAAAATTAACGTTAAAACCGCATTTTACAAGTTATAAATAAAGAAAAAAAATAAATAAAAAACCGTTTTTCGCATTTAATTTAAAGCTTTCGAATGGTTAATTACATTTTTCGGGTTATACGAAACGTTAACGGCGTTTTAACGTTATATTAATAAAACTTTATTTAATTTTTTAAATAATTATTATTTAATATATATAAATAACGTAATAATTTATTTAAACGAATTTTATAAAAACTATATAAATAAAATTAAAACGGTATTAAAATATTTTAATAACATTAATTTAAAGTTAAACCTTTTTAAATGTTTTTTTATTATAAAGGAAATTAAATATTTAAGTTTTATTATCACGGTGGGAAAAAAAATTAAAATAAACCTCGATAAAATTATAATTATTAAAAGGTGGAAATTATTTACGAACGTACGAAAAGTTCGTAATTTTTTAAAATTCGCGAATTTTTATAAAACGTTTATCGAAGGATTTAATAAATTAATTACCCTTTTAACCATTTTAACGAAAAAAAAACCCCCTTTTAAATAAAGGTAAAAAGTAAACGCAACGTTCGAAAAATTAAAATATTTATTTATTACCGCACCGATTTTAATTTATTAAAACCTTGATTAAGAAATATATTTAAAAGCGGATTATTTAAAATAGGCTTTAAAAACTTACTTTTTATAAAAAAACCATAATGGGATATTAAAGCCCGTAATTTACCATTTAATAAAGTTATTATTAACCGAATATAATTACGAAATATACGATAAAAAGTTTTTAACGATCGTTAAATCGATAAAAATATAATAAAGAAAATTATAAAAAATAATTAAATTTTTTATAATTTTTATAAATTATAAAAACTTAAAATATTTTATAATTACCCGTAAATTAAATAAATATTAAATATATTAAAAATAAACCTTATAAAAATTTAATTTTATTATAAAGTATTAAGCCGGTAAAAAAATAAAACGATTTAATGCTTTATTAAAATAAAGTTAAAATATCCCGGTAAATTAAAAAAACGAAAAAATAATAAACCGTATATAACGTTTATTTAAATAAAAATAATTACTTTTAATAAAAACGACGATAATAAATATCCAAGTGTTTTTAACGAATGGTATTAAAGTGTTAAAAAAAGGGGTAACACCGAATTAAAGCCTTATAATTATATTTATTAAAAAAAAAATCTTTTATAATAAAAATTTATAAGTTTTATAAAATTAAAAGGTCGTTAAAAATACGAACTTTAAAATAATTTATAAGGTTATTAATAAAGGCGATTATTATTTCCCGTTAACTTTTAAAAATTATAAGGTTTTAATCGTTAAATATAATTTAAACGATAAAAAAATCGTATCGTTTAAAAAACGAACGTAAATACCGAATTAAAAACCTTTTAAAACGATTATAATTTAAAATGTCCACGATTTTTATGTTATAAACCACTTAAAAAAAATAATATTATCACGATTACCTTAAGGTTTTTTTATTAATTAATTATAAAATAAAATATACGAAAGTTTTATAAAAATTACGATGTTTACGGCCGAATTTACGTTTAACGAATTTAACGAAAAAGGTTATTAAAACCTTTACTTATCCCCGATCGTTACTTTTCAAAGCTATCCATTAATTTCATAATAAAAATATTAATAAAAAAAAAAAAAAACCTTTAATATTTAATAATAATTATTTGCCGGTTATTAAAATAAATTTTATTAAAAGCGATAAATATTATAAAAGTTAAAACGTATATTATAAAGTTTATATACATTTACATTAAATATTATAACTTTTTTATAATAATAATATTAAATTAAAAAAGTAATTAAACGAATACATTTTAAATAAAACTTTATAAATTAATAAAAGTAATATTACATTTATTTATTACTTTTAATTTAAAAATTAATAAGTCCACGAAAAAAATAAATTAAAAGGTATAAATATATTTACGATATTTCTTAATTTACATACAATTTAATTAATAAAAATGTTATTTATAACGATAATAATAATTAATAATCGGAACATAATGGTTAAATTAAACCCTTTTTATATAACACATAAATATTATATACACCCGATTAAATAAATCGTTAATAAGGTTTTAAATAAATTATTTAAGAAATAAAAAGCCGTGGACTTTATAATTAAAATTAAAAAAGTTAATAAATATATTTAAATTATTATAATTATAATTTAAAAACGTATAAAACATATAATAAATTAATTTTAATTAAAAGGCTTTAAATACAAAGTAAACGATAAAATTTAATTAAACTTGAAAAATATCGTAATATTATAATTTAAAAAAAAACTTTTTTAATTACACGCGAAATATAAAATAATTAAAGTAATTAACCTTTATATGGTAAAATTAAACGTATTTACGGGAATTTAACCACGATTTTACACCGAATTATTTAAATTAATAATTATAAACCCGCTGCCATTTTAAATATAAAACGACGTTTAACCACCACCTTTTATTAATTAAAACGACGAAAACCCCGAATATATTATCGAAGAAATTTTACGATTAAAAAATAAACGTAAAAAACAAAGCATACGTAAAATAATATTAATTAAATAAAAAAGTTACGCAAAACCAACGTAAAAGCCCCGGGAAAAATTAAAAAATACAAAGGTTTTAAAAACGTTTTACCAACGATTCGAAGTAAAAAACAAGGTAAATAAAAAAACCCTCGTAATTATAAACCTTAAAAAACGAAGGAAAAAAATATTATTATAAATCGAAAACTTAAAAAATTAATTAAAATAAAAATTAACGTAAATTTACATTATAATTATAAACGTAATAAACGTAAATTTTTATAATAAAATTATTAATAACTTTAAATAAGTCGTTAAAGTTATTAAAACACGTATAAAAAAGGTTTCCACGTTAATTAATTTAATTTACACTTTTAAATATAAATATCGTAACCTTAAAAACGAAGGGTTATTATTTTTCCTTTTTTTTTTATTAATGAAAATAACCTTATTTTTAACCTTATATAACACAAATTTACCGTTGCTTATAAAAATTATCACAAAAATTTCGTTAACATTTTAAAAAGATTTATTATCGGGTAATCCAAGTTATTATAAAAGTAATTTATTTATTAATTATTTTTATAAATATACATTTAATCGTTTATTATTTAATTTATTAACCGTTTTTTTTATTAATTTATTCGTTTTAACGATTTTATGTTAATAAAAAGTTTTCGTAAATTTATTATATAACGGAAGTTTAATATTTCGTTAATAATTAAATAATAATACGGTTAAGCTTTTTTTAAAAGGTTTTAAACTTATAAATATAAGTTTATTAATTAAAAATTATTTTTAAAATAAATTTTATTTTTATTTTTACGGGGGAAAGCTTTATGCTTAAATACGATTAAATAACGTACGCGAAATTTAAGTAAAATAATATCTTTAATTAATTATTTTAAAAATAATTTATAAAAGGTCGTAATTTTATTTAAATAAATTAATTAAGAATTTTTATTTAATTATTAAATTATAAATACTTTATTATTAATTTATAAAAATTTATTTTAATAAACTTAATTAATTTATTTAAAAAAGCGGTTATAAATTAAAAACCTTTATTAAATATAATTGTTTTAAAAGTTTTATAAATATATTAAACATATTTATAATATAAGTTTATAAATTACGCGGTAATATAAATTTTATATATAAATAATGAAAAAAGTTTTTTATTTAATCGATTAACGATCATTAAAATTAAATTAAATCTTTTATAATTAAAAGGCATAAATTTAAAATTTATTAAAATATATTATTATATTTATTTATTAATAAAAAATAATTAAAGCAAGCTTATTAATTTAACTTTAAAGTTTTAACTTTTTTAATATTATTTATAATAAATGTAATAATGGTTTATAAACACTTTTATATTTAATTACGAATCCTTTTTTTACATTATTATATATATTTTATTTTAATTTAAATACATTTAATTTAAAAAACGGTGGAACTTATCGTATAATTTAATATAAAGCTTTCCGTTATTTAAAATTATTAATTTTTCTTTTAAAAATAATAATTTATTTTATAAAACGTATTTTTTTTTTAACCCGTTCGCGTTACGTTTTTAACTTAATAACATTTTAATTAACCATTAAAATAACATTAATTAACTTAATACCTTAAAATAATTCTTTTTCGAAAACTTTTACCACAATTAAAATACATTAAAAATTAAAGGATAATAAATTCGTAAAAAGTTTATTAATTAATAATTATAAAAGATTTATTCCATTATAAAATATTAAAAAAAATAATAAAATAATAAACCGATTATATTCTTTAATTATTTTTTAAATAATTAAATTAACCATTTTTCGAAATAAAGCATTAATTATTACATTTTTTTTTCTTAAACGATAATATAACTTATAATTAAATCGAAATAAATGTTTATTTTAATTAATTTAATAAAAGTTTAATGTTTTTTTAATAATAAAATATTATAACATTTAATAATTTATAAATATATTAAATTTATTATTTAATAAAACAAATATATATTCTTAAAATTTCATCGTTATTATAATAACGAAAAACTTTTTA